>JANZLB010000028.1:8899070-8910941 GCA_026167865.1 Notarius quadriscutis
AAGCCTTTCGGATGAGAGGTGAAACGTCTTCAAGAATCTTCAAGCAAGTCCAGTTGCTCTCTTCTACCACCCACAGACCATTAGTGGGGACTACTTGCATCAGAATTGCAACAACTTGACATTTGGTGAGGACTCCCCTTGCTTATTCATCCATAAAGAAATGAGTTTCTTTACAGTTTCAAGCAGGGCACGGAGAGCACCAAAGATGACCCACAGTCAGGGACGCCCAAAATCAGCGACCACAGACAATTAAGTGGAGGCTGTTCACCGCATGATCATGAATGATAGACGTGTGACTGTCCAACACATAGCAGAAACCATGTTGGCTCAGTTGAAGCAATCAAAGAAAAAAGGAGAGTAAAGCTTCGAGCTGCCATGCTGTTGCTCCAGGACAATGCGCCTGTTCACACAGCACAGGTGGCAGGGGCAGAAACAACCAGATGTGGCTTTGAACTGTTGCCCCATGCACCTTACTCACCCGACCTGGCACCATATGACTTCTTTACATTTCCCAAACTGAAATTCCACTCACGTGTCTCCATTTTCAGAGTAATGATGAAGTCATCCATGCTGTTGAGGAGGCTCTGAAGGCTCAAGACATGACCACCTTCTAAGAAGGGATAGAGAAGCTTCAACATCAGTGAACCAAGTGCATTGACGTTAAAGGAGACGGTGTTGAAAAATAATGCAAGAGCAATCTTTCTCCTGTGTTTCTTTCTGGGTGAGGCTGAGAACTTTTTTGAAGTACACTCGTAAATTAATAAAACTGAAAGAAAATGGATTGTTTATAAGTTAAATCACTTACTTTATTAAAGCACTGATGGACAGTTGGACTCCCTCTTGCCTCCAAACTGTACAGAAGATCATTTAATAATTGCCATTTAATGGTTGAATTGTTCAATTTAAGATAAGCTACATTTTAGGCACATAAACAAAAAAGTGGTGCTAATGAAATACAGTGTAGACCCCTTAAACCTCCAGCTTAATAGTTTGTTATACATTTTAAGCCACATTATGAATTACACCATTATACCATGGCACTGCTGAATTCTTAAATCTGACTGGTCAGAAGATCATTCATTTTCAATAACACCATCATTCTAATATGTTACTGTTTCTATAGTAACAGCTCGTTCGCAGGGATTTGAATGAGACGTTACTTTTTAACACAAAAAATGTGTTGCTTGTTAAAGATGTATAATTACATTTTTTCATGAAATCAAATCGTACATGAGCTGATAGTTGGCTATAAGCCATGTACGATGAGATTAAGTGGAATAACTGTTTTATTCTATTCACATTCACTGGATTTTGAGAAACAGAGCATTTTTGTTATTTTTTGCAAATTCGATAAATAAAAACTTTAGACAAAACGTCTGCCAAAATCTTTTCCTCTTAGGTGGACTTCTTAAAAACTTATCGATGGCTGCACAAATTGACTTTAGTGTTGGTTTTTTTTTTTGTAGAAAGTGCCATCTTGCTGTTGTGCCAAAGTATAGAATAGCTTTGTTAATTAAACATTTATTTAATTCTTCCTTGGACATTTCAGTTCTGTAATTTTCAAAGTTCTTTGAGCTTTTTAACCAGTCTAAAAACATTCAACAAATATTAATGCTTAAAGATGAAGAATGTAAACAAACCGGTGAAATGACAGTTGCAATTTGTGAAAAATGCTATAATAATAATAATTCTTAAAAAATAAAAAAGATACGTTCTTACGATCAAAAACTTTTATTCCATATTTTGTTGCTTTTTTATTTTTGAGGGTTTTGTTTTCAAGTAGAGTTTTTATTTCATCCTCGGTTGGTTCAGCGATACGCTCCACCATTTTGTTTTTCTCTACTCATGGTATCATGCATGATTGCTCATATCCAATAATTACTGATATAATGAAGCTGAAACGTTTATTAAACCTTTATGGAAAGAAACTCCAGTGTCAGTGCTTTGTAACAGTCAGTGAGTTTTCCAACATCGTCAGACAGAGGAGTGTACAATTTTGCCGTTTCTCAGTAACATAAGCTATAAAAAAGCAAGTTTTTTTTTTGTCTTTTTGATCTAAGAGATAGGGGGGAAAAAGAAGCTCGTGAAGGAACGATCATTTATGGCTGATAACATAAGTGAGAACAGGAATTAACTTGTCTTGATGTTGCACAACATTAATTGAAACTATAAACGGATAAAAGTGCAACGTGCCATTCATTTGTAAATAAAAAATTTTAATCACTGGTGAACTGCTGTGGTATAAGAGAAATAAAACACTTCAGGATGTGCTGTTATCAGAAAACAATACACTTCATGGCGGTAACAGTAACTCCGCTCAGGTTACTCACCCCCAACCTTGATTATTTTCCTGTAACCCTACACCCTGCAGTATCTTATTCCTTACTTAGTAACTACAGGAAAATAAATAAATAAGAACAGTATGTAATTACAATTAGGTTGCATTTCTGTAATTAAGTCTGAACAAAACAATATATTAAAACAGTTAAAGTACTAACATTACAATAAATTATCTAATTAATCTGCAATTTTATTCCAGTTGAATTTGTTCTTACTATGTGACAAATCAGTGTTACAGAAATCCACACCAAGACCAAAACCTGGAATGAGAATGAAACCCTCTGAATGAACAATGGAGTTAATACCTGAGTGACGGAAGGCCTGATTTTCTCTGTCTTTTGAACTCAGATGTGAACTTGTGGCATATTTTGGCATCTTTGGCTAAATGATCCTTCAGCGCTCTGTATGTCAGTGGATTTTTCCTGCATTCCACCAACAGGAGGCGATGTGCAAACCGGTTGAAGCTCAGGTAACCAAGGGCACTGGCGCAGGCCGTACGTACCTAGGTGAAGATTAAGTGTCATCTCGGGACAATTAATGAATCCAAACAAGAAAAGTGGGTTTATTAATGTATCAGTTTAATTATATTAGGTTTACCTCCTCATCCTCAGAGTACAGGTGGGCGGAGAGGTGCTCTATTGCTCCCATCGTCACAATAGCATCTGGGATACCTGCTCTGGTGTGGGCCAAGCTGGCCAGGAACTCAGCTGGAGTCACATAAAGCAAAGAAAATTTAAGGGTGGTGTTCATAGGACGAAATACAACCTAAATGTATAAGCCCTTCTTTATACAGTACATATTATTTATATTTATAAAGCTGCTTTCTTTTAACAAACCCCCGCATTTACTTTGTGTTCTAACACTTTCCAGGCTAATGGGTGACTTCGTAGGTCAGTAGCATGTCAGATTCACATAATGATGTAATGCCATGTAGTGATAATGTCCATATGAACACCTGCTGTTATAAGAGCACAAACATTCATGTAGGTGTCATGGAGCCCAATGATCTCCTTGTTACCAATGTTGTTAATGTTATATTACCTCTGGCATTGTTGTTGGAGGAGGTTAGGTTTTTGCTTCCGTTTGTTTCTCTGTCTGTTCCCAACGTAACTCAAAAAGTAGTGAACAGATTTTGATGAAATTTGGCAGAAAGGTGAAGTATGGGCCAAGGAACAATTGAATAGATTTTGATGCAAATCCAGTTATGTATGTGGATCCATGAGGTTTTTGTCTGTTTCCAACATAACTCAAAAAGCAGTGAATAGATTTGGATGAAATTTGGTGGACAGCTTTAGTATTATCCTTGGTTTAAGTGATTTGATTTTGATGTTGATAATATGTGGCTTGGGGAGGTATGTACTCTATCTACCGAGTGCTCTTCTAGTTTTATCAATACATAGAGCTTCACACATTAATACAATATACACTCACTGGCCATTTTAATAGGAACTTGTTCTTAACTCTAAGATTCCTGTTTTTGGCTGGCGTGGAGTAGAACCCAATGTGGTCTTCTGCTGTTGCATGCTGAGAAGCTTTTTTGCTCACCATGGTTGTAAAGCATGATTATGAGTTACTATATCCTTCCTGGCAAAAAAAAAAAAGCTTGAACCAATCTGGACATTTTCCTCTGACTCCTCTTATCAACAAGGCGTTTGTTATACCCACAGAACTGTTGCTCACTCAATGTTTTTTTTTTTTTTGCACCATTCTGTGTAAACTCTAGAGACTGTTGTGTGTGATACCCCCAGGAGATCAGCAGTTTCTGAAATACTCAAACCAGTCCATCTGGCTCAAACCAACACCTATGCCACAGTGAGTCACACTTTGAGATCACAATTTTTCCCATTCTGATGTTTGAAGTAAACATTAACTGAAGCTCTTGATTTGTAGCTGCATGATTTTATGCATCATGTTGCTGTCAAGGAATCGGCTGATTAGCAAATGGCATAAAACAGCAGATGGATGTGTGGGTGTTCCTAATAAAGTGACCAGTGAGTGTATATGCAGAGGAGTAATGTTATAAACTCAGCTGTTTCTTACCCTTACTTCTAAACTTACCTGTAATGGCCACAGTAGTGTTTTTATCTGATTGCAGTAATTTTACCAGAATTGTGACTCCTCTCGCAGTCAGTGTCACTTGGTCAGAGCCAGTAATCACTCTAGCGAGCACAATGATCTGAAAAAATGTGATCATAAAGCATAGAGTCCTTCCTGAATATGAAAGGAATCACTGTAGATAAAATTGCAAAGGAGAAACTCCATGTATCACTTGCCACCTGAAATGCAGCCTTGGCCCTTTCGGTCTCATCATCTGAACCTAAAAATGTCTGGAATGCTTGCACTGGAACTCCACCCTTTTTCTTAAGAGCAGCCTGCTGCTTTGGATTATTGTACACAAACAGTGCCAGAGCATGGCCTGCTTCCAAACGGGTGTTCTGATCAAACATCATATGCAAAACATTAATAAAGCTCTTGCTGACCACTAATCTGTACAGAGACAAATTAAAGCAGAAATATAATGGTATAAAGGATAAATAAATAACAGTGGATCAAATGTAAGGTAAGCTATGACAAAGATGCAAGGTACTCTGTCTTGGGTTTGTTGCAGCTCCAGAATGATGTCATAGGAGAAGTCTTCTTGGTCCCAGAAGAACATCTGAAGCTCCTGGTTGCCCATCAAGATACAAGCCAGAGTCTGAGAGACCTGGACCTGTTGGGGTTGACAAAAACATCAAGTGCAAACTTTGTATAATGGTCCTGATCATAGACATATATAGCATGACTATATACTGTATATTCCCTACTGTATATATTCTATAGTAGTAACATACATAGGGATTTGTATAACAGATGTGCCACATAAAGCAGTGGAAATGTGGATTGATTTCTGACATCATCCACCCCCTGGAAATGAAATGTTCAAGTCAACCATCACCAACACATTGAAGTGGGACATTCAAGTCACCTCTGTCACCAATAAAGCCCAGAAAAGACTGTTGTTCTTATCCCAGCTCAATAATTCTTATCAACATATCACAATGTATCATGGTAAACTTCTACTCGGCCATCATTGAAAGTGTTGAACGGATGTCCTCCATCACAATCTAATTTCCTGCCGCCTCTTCCTTCTCCGAGACCAGGTTGCAGCTGAGATCATCATCAGCAATCAGCTCTCCGCACTAAAAGACCTGTTCATCACCAGGGCAAAGAGGAGAGCTGGAAAGATTGCTGCTGATTCCACTTACCCAGGCAATCACCTTTTCACACTTCAAGTCTGCTGCCACGTGCACTACTTTATCCCTGTAGCTATCCAGGTTTTTAACAAACTAATGTTGTGTCTCAAATAACCCCAGCACATGTGTGCAGGGACAATTCCATGTCTCCTTTTCTACTTACACTACAACAGTAATTTTTTTGCACTATAGTCAATCAATATTATCTCACACTGCTTCTGGTTACCTCTGCCAACTTTGTTGGAGGAGGTTATGTTTTCACCTCCATGTGTTTGTTTGTTTGTCTGTTCTCAATGTAACTCAAAAAGTAGTGAACAGATTTGGATGAAATTTGGTGGAAAGGTGGGCCATGGGTCAAGGAACAATTGATTAGATTTTCATGCAAATTCAGATATGTTTCTTGGCAGGAGTATGCACTCTACCAAGTGCCCTTCTATAGTTTATCCTTGTAACATTTTATATGAATAGAGTTGTGCAAGTTGTGAAGTTATAACATCACAACTAACCAACAAATAAATGAAACATTTTGTTTGTTTAAATTTCTGTGGTACAAAAGGAATAAAACACTTTAGAATATATGTTCTAGGAAAATGGGGGGTGGGGCTAATGGGTTAAGTGAAAGCGGGAAAAACCATTTACGGTACCCTAACCACTGTTAGGATTTGGGTCAGTTTTGCTTTTATGGGTTTTAAGACAAAAATGATTATCAAACGTATTGTGTATTTTAAAATATATTTTGCAATTGTATTGCTATAAAATAAATAAATATGGTACCTAACATTTAGGATAAGCTGAGATTAGATGATGCTCTGGATGTGTATTCATGTGAATTCTGAAGCTTTTGAACCATGAAATGAGGTAGTGTTTATCCAATGTTTAGATGAGCTGTTCTGATGGATTAGGCCAGAAATCAGATGAGATTTCCTTCACTGAGTCCAGAAAGGCTGATATTACGTCTTACTCAGGTAACAGAAGTACACTACCCACAGTTCCTTGCTTTATCAATCATTTAAACTCTCCTCTCATTGAACTTGTGTTTAAGATTTTAATTTACTTTGGATTTCTGTTCAAATTTTGACCTGGATTCCTCACTCTGTTATCTTTATCCCTGTTTCTGTCTGTCTCTCTGTTTCTGGTACTGTATTTATTTTTAAAATCCATGTTTTTTTCTCTCTGGCTGTTTTTTTTTTTAATTGTGTGTCCTTATATATTTATATACATGTATGTGTGTGTGCGTCAGAACCCACACACACCTCCAGTAGCTCTAGATTACGCTGGGAATTCTTCGCGCCTGCAGGTAAAACTAGCTCTAACCCAGTTAACTGGGGTTTCTTACCCCAGTTGCGTTCATGGGTCAGAGTGGAGAACGAGGGCAGTTTTTATCCACCTCGTTTTCTGTCACTTCTTGTCCTAAATCAGGGTCCAGTCCTTGTTGAACCGTCCATTCTGAAATATCTTTACACAGTGCAACCTGCTGAGGGCACGATGAGATCTTTTGATCAATTGATATGTGTTGGTAAAATATATACACCTGCTCCATTTTGTCCTCACTAGGCTTCCATAGTAAGAACCAGGAAGGAACATTTTTAACACACCCAGGTAATCTTCTGGTGATATTTTCCACATTTCCAGGGTCCACATGTACATATGTGTAGCAACATATTTGTATTATTCATATTGTATTAAGGCCACAAAATACTTCAAAAACTCATCTATTTTAAAATGAGTGACAGTTCAATTGGATTTGACCATTTTGGCCACAGGAACCTATGAAGATGCCTGATGATAATAAATTTTACTTTAATGTTGTAATAACACATAGACATACTGGTGTCACTGCTGGTCATGTATGAAGTATGACGTGTCCACAATCATTAAATCATGGGCTCAAATTGCAAAATTTGTCACAACATGCTAGAAATTTTAACCATTATTAACAAAAAAAAAAAAAACCCTCCAGGGTGTTTTGTACATATACACTTCCAAAATGTGAGAAGAGGTTGACAAGGGTGTGTTAAAAAAATTATAGAAATTCAAGGAACTATAGCAGTAGAACCTATACCATGAGTTCCTGATAATTGTGTTCCTTATAAACGGTACTTTTTTGCAGCATCTTCCATGACACTTTATTACCTCTGCCAACATTGTTGGAGGAGGTTATGTTTTCACCTCCATTTGTTTGTTTGTTTGTCTGTTACCAGTGTAACTCAAAAAGTATTGAACAGATTTTCATAAAAGTTGGTGGAAAGGTGAGCCATGGGCCCCGGAACAATTAATTAGATTTTGATCCAAATCTGGATATGTATGCAGATCCAGGATTTTTTTTTTGTCTGTTCCCAACGTAACTCATAAAATAGTGAACAGATTTTGATAAATGTTGGTGGAAAGGTGGGTGATGGAGCAAGGAAGAACTGATTAGATTTTGATGCAAATCCGGATATATATGTGGATCCAGGATCTAGATATGTATGCGGAGCCATCATTTTTTTTGTCTGTTCCCAACGTAACTCGAAAGTAGTGAACAGATTTTGATGAAATTTGGTGTAAAGGTGAGCCATGGACCAAGGAACGATTGATTAGATTTTGATGCAAATCCGGATATGCATGTGGATCCACGATATTCTAATGTGTGGCTTGTCGGAGGTATGAACGCTACCAAGCGCCTTTCTAGTTTGGACAAGTTTTGAAGATGGTCTTTCCATGTTCTTTCATTATTGTCATGTTCTACACTCTTTTTGTGTCTTCATTAGCTTGTCATAGAGCAACAAACAGCCTTGAGGTTGAAATGATGGTATTCTATATTTTAGCGTGTAAACGTATCTTCTCTCTTTATTTCCTTTTTCATTTTCCACAGAGGGATTTGACTTCACCAGTGAATGTGTGAGTATCTCCAACACCCTCTCACCATCTTCCTTTCCTTTGCTGTCTGTTTTCGTTTCTTTTACACCAGTTAGGAACTGTCCTGTCATTTCCCTTTTCCTCCTCTTTCCTTTTTTTCCGCTGTGTGTAATTGTGTGCGTCAGATCGAAACCCCAATCTTGAACCTTGCAAAGAGGGTCAATCACTGGACTTGGGACCCTAACGAAGAGCGTAAACGGCAGGAGAGGTGGCAGCAGGAGCAGGAGCGCCTGCTACAGGTACACTGAAAGGTCACAGGTGTGTCACATGACATGCATATGACCTTCCATAGCTAAAGATGGATGTTCAGTTCTAACGATACTGGACATCCATAAGATGTAAGAAGAGGCTTGTAGTGATTGTGTAGATAGATTTCAGTAGATATCTGGGTTTGGGATTAAGTACGGAGTTAGTGTTTTGATCTCAAGGTCCTGAAGCACACTCACTGTCCTTGTGGCCCGTTCATTTTTTTCCCCCACTTGGTCTGAACACTCATGTATAGTATAACACCTGAGAGCTGGTGATCTTCTGTTTTCATCTCATCTCATTTCACCTTTTCTATCCTATCTCTCTTTTTTCTGTCTCTAAATTGGACTTTTCAAGATAACTTATGGATACAGATTATCCATTATACACCATATAACTGCACTGCATACAACTGTAGACCTACACAATGACTAGACTCATAACAAGATTACATAATTATTGTTATTATGTATTATAAGATGGCATAAGTCTCCGATGAAGCAAAAGGTTCCTTTCTAAGCCTATTTGCGTTTCTAAAACCTGGTAGAAAAGGTTTATATAAGAACAGAATGTGCCTTAATTTTTAATAACAGCAGCTCTGAGGGTAGTTCTGGATGAAACATAAATGATAGTTACAGTATATTAATGCACTTGTTCTCATACGTTGTTATAGTAACAGCTGAGGCTAATAATAACCAGTTTAAAGAAGTTATTTAACAATGAAAATGTATAATTGATGTGATAGAGTTTTCTGTTAGTTGTGATCAATTTGCCATTGATTACAATATTTATTTATTAAAGAACGACACGTTTTTATTTTCGATTTATAGTTGTGTTACATGTATATAATATTGTGGAATATTGCGATGTGACTTGAAGTTTGTCAGTTTAAAACAGGAAATAAGTAGAGATTTATGTTTTGGCCCATATCCTTAGAATTGTGAGCGAAATGAATCATGTGTGGAGCTCTAGGTACTAATAAAATATTATTTTCGGGTAAAAGATCACTGTAGCAGGGCGGCATGGTGGTGTAGTGGTTAGCATTGTCGCCTCACAGTAAGGAGGTTCTGGGTTTGAGCCCAGTGGCTGACAAGGGCCTTTCTGTGTGGAGTTTGCATGTTCTCCCCTTGTCTGTGTGGGTTTCCTCCGGGTGCTCCGGTTTCCCCCACAGTCCAAAGACATGCAGTTAGGTTGACGTGGGGCGGCCTTGGGCTGAGGTGCCCTTGAGCGAGGTACCGAACCCCTGACTGCTCCCCAGGCGCTCTGGTGTGGCTGCCCACTGCTCTGGGTGTGTGCGTGTGTGTTCACTGCTTCAGATGGGTTAAATGCAAAGGATGAATTTCACTGTGCTTGAAGTGTGCATGTGACAAAGGTTTCTTATTATTTTGAAGCCCTTCTGGCGTACTCTCATCTGAGAGTCAGCAACTTGCCCATAGGTGTTCACATGTGAACGGCAGCTAATTGAAGAGTGTACGGAAGGAGAAGGTGTTTTGAAGACGTTGCCTTGCAATGTAAAGTTTCATTATGAATAATTAAGCAGCGTCCGAAATAAGGCATTTCCGGTTGTCCCGGACACAGCCATAACACCTCCGGACAACAAGAAATCGTCTATAGTGTGTCCTGCTGGACAACCAGTGAAAATTACCCCAAATCACCCTAAAATCACCTACTAGCGTGGCAAGTGCCATTTTTGTTGTTTCTACGCGTACCGCGAGATGATGTGGTTTTCGGTGATTTCCCTCAACTGCCGTCTGTGTTTTTATATTCTCTCCTGCTAGATGGCATGATTTCTCTGTGATTTTCGGTAATTCCCGGTGATTTCTGACAAGACTGTGTGAATGGTGCCAATTTTGAGAGAGAGGAATCCCAGGCCAAGGGGAGTTATTTTTTTGTGTATATTACAAAATGGAATACATTTTATGATTTATTGTGTAATATTTTTTAATTAATTTACTTTAATTTACTTAACCTGAGTGATCATTAGTAAGGGCTTTTATACTACACTGTTTTGATTCCATGCCCAAAAGTGGAATTTTGTTTCTCATATATATATATTTTTGCCTCAATTCTGTTGGTCATTAAGTAGTGGTAGCAGCTTGTTATAGAATCTCTTATTTCTCATAACCAGGAAGATCTGTGCCATACTGACATGTATTTCATTAGGCCATATTTATTTGAGTGTGGTTTACAGATCAGCTATATGTACTGTATTTTATGAAAAACACAAATTGATGTATTAGAAAATTTTCATTTTATTTATGTATACATTCTGACCTTATCCAATTTAGACCTTATCTGCTTAATTAATTAGTTCAGGATTTAATCATTTTTAAACAGTACATTGTCATGATTGAGTAGCTTAGGTATTGAGTCAAGTACATATGGATTAAGAAACTCGTACATTGAACTCCAATGTAGTGACTATTTATTCTTTTCACAAAATAAGTTTAACTTTAATAAATCAAATAATTGCCATAAATTGGAGATGTGATAGTTTTAGTTTATGATTTATTAAAGATTGTGATGTTGAATGATGTTACTAGTCATTTAGGTTTTATTATACTTTAAAAGTTTGTGATTGTTGATGTTACTAGTCACTGATAAACTTTTAATTATTTTGATCTCATTGATGAGATCTTTTTTTCAAAATAAAAATATATTGGGATATCAAGCAACTCTTTTTTTTAATATGTACAGTATATGGCTCTGAAAAGAACCATCACTATCCAATCGGTCTTCAGTTGGCAAATTCAGGGTTTGGGTTCCAAGACTTGTATTTTTCAACTTGTTCTTCAGTCACTCAGTCAAGCTTGAAACTATCTTGGGGGCTTGGGCTGTGAATTGTCTACTTGGGCTTGATTCACTTGAATTTTCAATGATTTCAGTGATTATGACTTGCGTTCACTTATAATGTACCTCCCTGAAACAGAAAGCATATATAAAAAAGATTAAATGACAAATATTGACATGAATATTTTTGGATAACCAAACATTTTGGCGGACAATCTAAAATGGTCATGAGGTTGTCCGTTGGACAACCTCATATTTCTCACTATTTCAGGCACTGATTAAGCACTTAGCTGGAAATGGGAACAAGGTATTGTGTGTTTCAACTTGTTTTATGACTGTTTGCTGTGACGTGTTATCCTAATTA
>JANZLB010000028.1:9197716-9208275 GCA_026167865.1 Notarius quadriscutis
CATTTGTTTAACTGGGTTCTCTTTATCTACTTTTAGGACTTGTGTGAAAATCTGATGATGTTTTAGGTCCTATTTATACAGAAATCTAGAAAATTCTAAAGGGTTCACAAACTTTCAAGCACCACTGTAAGAGGAAAGTGGACCGACACTGCACACCAGCTCCAGTCTATGATCCCGGACAGAGAGTTATGTTATCCACTGCCAACCTTCCCCTTCAAACCCTCTCCCCTAAGCTGGCACCCAGGTTTCTTGGTCCTTTTCCCATTTCCAAAGGTATTAACCCCACTACTGTCAGGCTGATATTACCTAGTTCCATGCATCATGTTCACCCTTCCTTCCATGTCTCTCAACTGAGACTCCTGGTCTACAGCTCTTTCTCCCATCCCTCCAAGACCCCTCCCCCCCCGGGTTCATCAATGGAGATGAGGCCTATACTGTCAAGAAGCTGCTAAAGGCCCATCGGCGAGGTCGAGGGTTGCAGTACCTGGCTGATTAGAAGGGGTATGGCCCGGAGGAGAGGTGTTGGGTCCCAACACACTTCATCCTGGACCCCTCACTCATCAAGGACTTCCACCACAAGAACCCAGAGGCCCCGTCTGTCACGAGCCAGCTGGGAACATCTAGGTCCTGATCTGGTCTTTTACTCCGCTCCCTGGTTTTCCCTGAGCCTTCCCCGCGCTGTAGCCAGCACACCTGTCTCTCATCAGCTCATCCATGGCTCTATATTATACCACTTGGAGATTCACTAGGCATGGGATTGTCTTCACCTCAGGATACATCATTTTGCCTTTTTGTCCCTGTTTTGAATTCTGTTATTTTGCTACTTTGCTATGCACTGAGGGATTACTCTGCTCTTTCTGTTGGATTACTTTTGCCTCTTGATTTTTGGGACTGTGAGCGCATTTCTCCCACTGCAGAAGTGCTCTGGACTTTTAACTTTTGTTTTTGCGCTGTGAGCTCTTTTCCTGCTGTGGGGTTGCATTCTGGACTTGGTGACTTTTTTTCTGCTTCTGCTCTCGTTTGACACTTCTACTCTTCCTGTTTGACACTAGTCCCCATTTCCCCTAAGAAACTCTCTGTTCCTCTGTTCCAGAATTTCTTCTGGTGGCTGCTCTCCTCCTCCAGTACTTCACATTCAAGATTAAAGACCTGTCTTCTTCACTCCTGTGCATGTGAGTCTACTTTTTGGGTCTAGCCAGCACCTACAGCCATTTGGCTTGTGACACTGCTGATCTCTTGGAAATTTCACATACAACAGTCTCTAGAGTTTACACATAATGGTGTGAAAAACAAAAAGTATCCTGTGTGCAGGTCTGGAGGTTGAAACACCTTGCTGATAAGAGAGATCAGAGGAGAATGACCATACTGATCTGAGTTGACAGGAAGTCTATAGTAACTCAAATAAGCACTCTTTATACTTTCTGTCAGCCCAGACCAGTCTGTCCAATCTCCTGTTCTTGGAATTTTCCAATGCTGGAAAGGTACCTATTGGGATGCCAACAATAAAGTTTGGTGGAGGAGGGATAAAGGTCTGCAGCTGTTTTCCAGATTTTAGATAAGTGAAGTGTAATGTTAATACTACAGCATACAAATACATTTTAGACAATTGTATGCTTCCAACATTGTGGCAACAGGTTGGAGAAGGCCCTTTCCTGTTCCAGTATGACAATGCCCCTGTGCACAAAGCAAGGTCAATATGGTTTTATAAGTTTGGAGTAGAGGAACTCCAATGCCCTGCATATAGCCCTGACCTCAACCTCACTGAACACAGCGAGACAGGTCTTCCAGTCCAAAATCAGTGTCTGACCTCACAAATACTCTTTTGACTGAAGGGGGAAAAATTCCCATAGACACACTCCAAATCTTGTATGGATGGAGACCATCTTCATATTATTACCCATGGTTTTGGAGTAGGATGTCCAACAAGCTCGTGATGGTCAGGTGTATCCATACTTTCAGCCATATAGTGTATTTATTATCATTTAAAGCTATGTTTCCAGTTGAAAGTTACTTATTTTCCTAGGTTAGTCTTTTTCTTATGCTCAGTATTGTCAAAGAGAAAGTATTCCCCTCCAGTACCTACATGTAATCCATGATCTCATACCTGTGTGTCCTGTTTGCCATGGTCTTGCCTGAGGGAAACCCCATCATACCACAGACCACACGGGAGTTTTCAGTGGTCCAGCCGATGTTGCAGATGTGAACCCAGCCTTTTTTATACTTCACCTCCACCACACCTTCAGTAGTAGGCAATTGGGCACTGACAGGATGCAAGCGGATCTTTTTCAACCTGTTCACATCCACCTGCATCTGAAACATACAGCTACTAAGATCAGTATTTTGTTTTATTTTGCAGCACAAGCTGCCTCTTTAAAAATCTGCAGTATGAATGTACTGCTTTTAGTGGTTGGAACAACCAGCATGTGGATTACTTTGCTATAATGGCACATTTTTGAGAATTCAGTGGCTCGCAGATTATATTACACTATGTCTAGCCATTAATAAAACTCTTTTGAAAATGTAACCCCTTAAACTCCCAGGAGGCAATGATGGGTCAAGATGAACATTCCTCACTTGTGTAACTACATACCGTTCCTATTAGTTTCACTGTGGTCACTGAATAATTCATAGTAGCTTCTGAGTAATATGCTTTAAGAAGAATATATGAATAATAAGCTGGGACTTTAAAAGGTTTAAGGAACAGATATATCTAAGTTTAATAAATGTAGCTGGGCTATTCAAACCACAGGCTAATATCGCATAATATCATATCCCTTCATAAAAGTAAGAAATCCCAATAGCAAAAAGGCTTGGCAAGTGGAATGCTATCTATCTATCTATCTATCTATCTATCTATCTATCTATCTATCTATCTATCTATCTACTGTCAATGTCTGCTACAAAGTAATAAGTTAATAAAATAAATTTTGATAATCAAATCTGTTATATGTGAGATGCTTTCCCAACATGCATGTGCAACTTCAGACAATCTGAAATTTTGTGTAGTTAGCTTATAACAGGAACAAAATGGTAACCTAACTATGTAGGAATTGTGGATGTGCCATCTGCCTAATTTTAATATTTGAATCTCTATAATAGTTAATGAACTGATATTTGGTTAACCATTAGGGGAAGGGGAAAACATCTTTATTGTGGTGCAATCAAGTATCATTTTCCACTGCAAATTAAACTTTCCTGCTGTTGGCAGCATTTCATGTACAGTATATGTGTTTGACAGACAAAATATAGAGAAATATTAATTAATTTCCAGACCAGCATCAGCTCAGTATTTCAGCTTGTAGCCCTACTGTAGCAGTGCATACTCTGGTGTAGTTAAAATTCAAAGTTCAAGAAAGGTCTCACTGCCGTGGAGGGTAGGAGTGAAATATATTTGGTTGAACAAACTTTATGTGATTACAGTAGTAATACACACAAACAATTCTCCAAATCAGAGCAGAAACCAGTATAGTTAAAATGCATCATGGAGCAGTTAGGATCTCAGATCATTCAGGGAATGTTTGTTTTTAGATCCTAAAACATTCTAAAACCAGAAATTTTTTTTTACAGAAATATACCAATCAGCTATAACATTAAAACCACTGACAGGTAAAGCAAATTACATTGTTTATCTCATTACAGTGGCATCTGTCAAGGGGTGGGATATATTAGGCAGCAAGAGTACAGTCAGTTCTCCAAGTTGATGTGTTGAAAGCAGGAAAAAGCCTAAGCATCCAAGCGACTTTGACCAGGGCTAAATTGTGATGGCTAGATGACCGGGTCTGAATATCTCCAAAATGGCACATATTGTGGGGTGTTCCCAGTATGCAGTGCTTAGTACTTACCAAAAGTGGTCCAAGGAAGGACAACTGGTGAACTGTCGACAGGGTCATGGCTGACCAAAGCTCACTGATTCGCATGGGGCATGAAGGGCAGCCCATATGGTCCAACCCCACAAAAGAGCTACTGTAGCACAAACTGCTGAAAAAAGTTAATGCTGGCTAAACAGAAAGGTGTCAGCATTAACTTTTTTCCTTGGACCACTTTTGGTAGTTACTAACCACTGCATACCAGAAACACGCCACAAGATGTACCATTTTGGAGATGCTCAGACCCAGTCATCTAACCATTACAATGTGGACCTTGTCAAAGTTGCTCAGATCCCATTTTTCCTGCTTCCAACACATCAACTTCGAGAACTGACTGTTCTCTTGCTGCCTAATATATCCCACCCCTTGACAGGTGTTATTGTAATGAGATAATCAATGCTATTCTATCCACATTCATGGGATATGAGCAATCGCGTGCTCTGATTGGTTACTCTACTACTAGGCTATCAGCTCACATACCATGAGTAGAGAAAAACAAAACGGCAGAGCACGTTGCTGAACCAACCGAGGATGAAATAAAAACTCTACTTAAAAACAAAACCCAAAAAATTACAAAAAAGCAACAACACATGGAATAAAAGTATTTGATGGTAAGAATGTGTATATATATATTTTTTTTTTCAATAATAATAATAATAATAATAATTTATTATTATTATAGCAGTTTTCACAAATTGCTACTGTCATTTTTAAAAAAAACCATGTATTTACTTGTGTGGCTTGATATGTCCTCTTCTGTTGCTATCCACTGTGCTGCTGCAAACAGGACATTTCCCCATTGTGGGATAATAAAGGTCTTCGTATCTCTTAAATGGTCCTGCTGGACATTTTGTAGAAAGTTTTTATTTATCGAATTTGTAAAAAATAAAAATAAAATGCTCTGTTTCTCAAAATTTAGTGAATGTGGATAGAATAAAACAGTTATTCCACTCAATCTTGTCGTATATGGCTTATAGCCAACTCAGCACTACATGCCTCGTCGGTTGTCAGCTCATATATGACTCGAGTTCATTGAATAACTGTTAAATATATTAAATTTAATTGTAACTGAGTGCTTTATAAAATGATTTATATTTCTGTTTTGCATCATGTACTCAGCTTCTGGACCAGGCAGTAAAGTATCTGGAGGACATGCAAGATGATTTTGACTTTCGTTACAAAACCCTCCAACTTCGAGGTGAGTTATCATCTACATCACTTTCTATCATCTACAGCTCCACTGGACCATGTGTCATGTAGAAGTCTGTATGAGTATGATTTGAAACTAAAGCCTGATCACAATTTTATTTCCATAGACATCAGGCAAATCCATTCAGAGTGACTCAGTGTTGCACTTCTATGTAATGCGAATCAGTACAGATTGATTTACGTGCTTGGATGGATGCAAAGTCATTTCTCAGTTCAGAGCACAGAACTGAGCGAGTAGCTCTCAACAGGTTGAATTTGACTGGACAGGTTTGTGGTGGTTGGATTTTTTTTTCTGTGTTCTTTAGTTTCATCATTGAACTTTCACCTTCTTGATTCACCTTTTGGTTTGTTTAGTTTTGTCTGTCGTACGTTTTTGAAAATATCACATATATAATCACAAAGCAGCTTTACAGAGATCCGGATGTAGATCTAACAAACCACAGAGCCTTGTTGAGATGACATGAGGATGAAACCTTGAGAGGAACCAGACTCAAACCAGAAAGGAAGCTGTCCTCTTCTGGTTAACACCAAATAATCAGATTATAAATAAGTTCATTATAGAAAAAATACAGACTTCTAATGAAAATGCACACGATGTTTTATGAGTCAATAAGAGTCTTGGGATGAGCATAACTAATTTGGTATCTGCTGCATCTTCATTTCGAAATTTAGACCACATTCTGAATATTTATTCATGTTCAGTTGTATTCCTGCTGCAGACCCAGTGGAGAGAAATTCTCAGAACATGAAGCAAGAAGTTATGACCCTTCAGGAAATACTCAACCGTCTGGACTTCAAAAGGAAGGTGAGTTTAGTGATGCGCAAGTTTAGTCTTCGTTGCTTTACTCAACACGTTTGTCTATCACCAGTAATCCAGTGTATGTTTCTGAGTCTACTGCAAATTCTGTGCAATTTAATGCAAATCATCACTTTTATTTGCCTTACCCAAGCTGTTTCAACATCTAGATTCAGATGAAATGAGATAAGTGTGGTTTTTACGCCTCCACCTGAGTGTAAAGCCTACCCAAGCATTTCCTGTCAAATGTCAAGATAAAATGTGCACTTTTTTACTCTAAATTGTTAAGCTGAACCAATGTCATGGCTGCACAAGTCTTCAAGGCTCCAAGGAGGCACCACTGACATGGTGACTAAGCCATCCTGCTTACTCTAGATTTTACCCAATATCACCTAAACATCAGCGCCATTTGTATGAACACAGGTTTTTTTTTCCATCTCTTGTGCTGCTAACTCATGACTTTGGAAGCCCCTAAGGAAAAAAAAAAACTGCAGTGACAATAGGAAGTAATGCATTGGTTCAGCAAAAACATAATAAAGTGGCAGCCATGACTACATCTTGAGCATTTTCTTTTAACCAAGCTGTAAATGAAAGTGGTAGGATGTCATAAAAGTAGTGTAAATATTAAACCAGTCAGTATCTTCCCAAAGCGCAGTTTAATGCTTTGGTAAACCATGCTCAGGAACCATGCTAAAAACCATAGCATATAAAAATGTGCTCAAATGGAAATCCCATTTAAATGGTTACCATCATCCGATACCATGCTCATATACTCGTAAAAAAAAATGCTCTGAGACTAACATCCGATCCCAGGAGATGGGGTACTGTGTGATGTAATCCTAGTGTATGTTCTCATGTTAATGAACAAAGACAAAATGACAGTGATCTGGATGTATTTCATGATTAATGACAGCAATCAAAGCAGAGCAGACTGCATACTGTACTCTGTGAATATATCGAAAGGAGAAACTACAGTATCTTTCTACAATAAGTGTTAACACGTTAAACATAATACTCAGCATGAGGAGTTCATCAGTAGCAGCAAACATCAGCTAGGTGAGAAATGTTTACAGATGATGCTAGGTGAGTAAAAATAGCAGCTCTTGTACAGTATGTTCTTGGTGATCAGCTACTATTGTCACTGACAACGAGGTATTCTCACAGAATAGAAAAAGAAGAAGCCTTTATTTGTCACATGTACACTCAAGCACAGCAAAATTCCTCCTCTGCATTTAACACACACATGCTCACACAAGTGAGCAATGAACACACACATGCCCAGAGCAGTGGGCAGCTATGCTACACTGCCCAAGGAGCAGCCTTGCTCAAGGGCACTTCAGTCATGATACAGAGGGAGGGGAAAGCGCTGTTCATTCACTCAACTCCCCTCACATTTTTCCTGCCAGTCCCAGGAATTGAACTGGTGACTCTTTGGGCCCAAGGCTGCTTCACGAACCTTCAGGCCATGGCTGCCCCCCGTGAAAACATACCTCCACCAAGCCACATATTATCAACAGCAAAATTGGATCACTTGAAACTAGGATAATACTAAAGCTGTACACCAAATTTCATCAAAATCCACTCACTACTCTTTGAGTTACGTTGGGAGCAGACAAAAAAAATCTTGGATCCACATTCACATATCTGGATTTGCATCAAAATCTAATCAGTTGTTCCTTGGCCCAGGGCCTCACCTTTCCTCCAAATTTTGTCCAAATCCATTCACTACTTTTGAGTTATGTTGGGAACAAACAAACAGAGGCAAAAACATAACCTCCTCCAACAAAGTTGGAAACAAAAACATACTTTACCTACAGCTGTACATGATCCATCCTAATACAAATAGCTGATGCACTTCATCCATCTGTCAGAGTTGTGGGGGAGGCTGGAGCCAATCCCAGCTGACTTTGGGTGAGAGGTGGTGTTCACCCTTGGCAGATTGTCAATCTATTGCAGTGCTAACACTGAGACGAACAACCATCACACTCACGTTCACACCACTGGGCAGTTTAGAGTAGCCAGTTGACCTTTGGACTCTGAGAGAAAACCAGAGCACTCAAATGAAATCCATGCAGGTACAGCGACAACATGGAAACTCGACATAGAAGTACCCCAGTTGGTTTGATCCCAGAATCTTCTTGTTTTGAGGTGACAGTGCACCATGCTGGCACCCCTAATACACTCCACTTTTATTAAAATCAACTTGTTAACATAATTAATTAAGTAGAATAAGTGCATGAACACACACATGTGCACACTTTTCTTGTCTGCTATTTAAATATAAATAGAGATTAAAAATAGATGTGAATAAAATGGCTGGTGTCGTCCCTGGTTGAGTAATACCAAGTAGGTTACTCACTCTAGTATGAGTATCAGTATTGAACAGTAAAGAACCACTTGTACTTGGTCTGAGTGACATGAAAAATTCATTTCAAATCACTCTGTGGTTCATTGTTTAATGAATGTATCCTTTATTTTCTCCTGACAGGAGATTTTGTCCAAAATGGGAGATGTGTTGAAGGAGATCGACAGCCTGATTGTCTCTCAGCTGATGCCTGAACTGCAGGCATGGAAACGTCGGCAGCAGATCGCCTGCATCGGCGGCCCAGTCCTCGCTGGACTCGACCAACTCCAGAACTGGTACGACTTCACACCACTCAACAGTGATCTAACTCTAATTACTCACATACGAGAGACTGAAATAAACATCATATTATAAATGACTACTAAAGAAAACGTTCATGTTTCTTAAGGTTTATTTATCTTTCTGGAAATCTGAACACATTCCATACACCAGTAGTGTGAAATACAAAAGAAGAGTTGACTTCATTCCAGCGAACATGGACGTACCTTTTAAAATAACAATGAAGAAGAGAATAAGGGCTCAGAATGCAGGTGTGACAAAGAACATGGATCTGTTCTTTTTTTTACTCCGTTTTTCAGGATGGAAACATATTTTGCGAAATGAAACTACTACCTTTACACTTGCACATGCAAGTTTCTCTGCTTGGCAACACCACCTCTCCACCTCTGCTCTGAAAATCCTCTCACTACAAGATAAAAAAAGCATCATTAATCCCACACAGGTGACTTCACCTTCTGTTCACAAGTGGTGCTCAACCATGCCCCTTTTCTTCTATCCTTAATCTAGTAGAAGTGACAACATAGATGTCCATTGGCTTGATTTCAGCGTGTGCAGCTATGTAAATATTTCCATTTCACATTAACCTTCATCATCCTTATCCTGGCCAGTAAATCCAGAGCCTATCCCAGGAACACTGGTTATAAGGGTACAATACACCCTAGATGACATGCCAGTCAGAACATCTCAGAGCATCGTGCATACACACCTTCACACCCAGAAGCGACATAGAGTAGCCAGTCCACCTACCAGCATGTTTTTGAGAGGTGAGAGGAAACTGGAGAACATGGAGGAAACCCACACAGACACAGGTAGAACACGTGAAGCTCTGAATAGACAATAATCCGAGTGAGGTCAGGATCGAGATGAAGCCCTGAAACCATACCAACATTTTGCATTCAATTTACAGTAGAACTAGTAGAAACTGTCATGTTGCAGTTGTAATAACATTTGGATTTAAAAAATGGATGCAGAAATTGAGAGAAGTGCCAAACAAAACCTTTTATCCAGTCTCTTTTCTGTGTGCTGTTTGTTTCATCTCTGTAGGTTTACCATGATGGCTCAGAGCCTGTTCCAGATCAAACGGCAGCTGGATAAACTGGGTGAGCTGATCGTGAAAGTGACTTATGAGAGTGACCCCATCCCTCTGCAGAGACCTCAGATGGAAGAACAAGTCAAATATCTAATATATCACCTCATCAAGAGGTAACACATACCACCCACATTTCAAACGACAGACTCAATGCTTTCACAGTTTACATCACACTTTATGTACATTTCAGGCAGATGATTAAAGAAAAAATACAGAAGTGGGAAAAAAAACATGTGGGTATAGTATTGAATCCAAATAAAGCATGGGAATTGAAAAGCACAGCTTAAAGTTTGTTACAAATTACTTTTGAGGTATAATTATACGCAAAAGGAAGTCTATTAATGTTATGATTTAATTCACATTTGTAATTTTTCAAGCAAGACGTCGCTATAATGCTGGATGTTTTTTAAGCGTGAGGTTCGAATTCTGGTGCTTTCATTATGTAAGGAATAAAAAAACATGTTGTTGGAGGCAATTAATCAACTTTTTGATGGTGCAATGAAGCAGAGTTAGTGTTACCACCATCAAAGTTGATTATTTCCTATAAAAGCACATCCTGAAATATTTTATTACTCTTGTACCACAGCAATTTGCCAAGAAACCTATATATTTATTTATTAATAAATGACATATAATGCTTATCTGTATTATTTAATCCACATTCACTGGATATGAGCAATTGCGCACTCTGATTGGCTACTCTACTGCTAGGCTAGCAGCTCATATACCATGAGTAGAGAAAAACAAGATGGCAGAGCATGTTGCTGAACCAACCAAGGATGAAATTAAAACTCTACTCAAAAACAAACCCTCCAAAATTGTTATCAAGTATTTAAAAGAAACAGAAATGGCTAAAAGAATAGTTATTTCCCCCAATATCTCCTGTTCCACATTCCAGCTTAGTCAGTGGTGGTAATGCACCTTTATGGTTTGCCAACTAATGGTTTGCCAACT
>JANZLB010000028.1:9376311-9386629 GCA_026167865.1 Notarius quadriscutis
AGAAAAGTGGTTAACAAAGTTTATCAAAAAGCAGGTATAGTTATGATCATTATGCTTTAATTATTTATAATATTTCAATAAAACTCAAACTTTAACTGTAACAATAAACAAAAAACTATCCCATGCCCCATTATGGTGCATATGTTGTTATAACCCATTACCTGATCTGCAGTTTTACTCACCCAAATTCAAAGCTTCTGGAGGAAATACAGTTAAATCATGATTAATCCAGTCAAACTTGAAATATAAATTAATTTAAAGAAATGAAACCAAAAGAAAGCAAGTTGGACATAAGGGTGACAGAATCATGTTGTGAATGAAAGCAAACCTTAAGTGAGTTTGGCACTGTCGTAAAATATTTTGCGGGAATTTTACGACATTTGTGATGGTTTATGTGAAACATACAAAAGAAAAATAGTAAATCTCCGAATGAAATGAAGATTCACCAGAGATGTTTACAACCCCAATTCCATAAATTTGGGACACTGTGTAAAATGTAAACAAGTGCTCTGAGAGCACAATATCCCCCGCTGGCAACTATAGCTATGCTATAAGTGCTTAATACATCCTCATGAAATTGTCAAAGTACAAGTTTGGTAATCAAAGGCCATAACTATGGTAAAATGCAACTGATTTGAATGAAATTGCAATATGCGTATTACCGACATTATAACTAAGAATCCTGTCTCGTTTTGTGAAATTCCTCCAAAAATTGCAAGAGGAGTTGATTTCAGAAGGTGACTACCCTTCCTGGGACAGACATCGCCATGACATAATCCCCCTTCGGACCTTTCGGACAGCGGGGGATAATAAAAAGCAGAATATAACAATTTACAAATCTTGGAAAGCCTATATTTCATTGAAAAATGGTACAAAGACAACATATGTTGAAACTGAGAATTTTTTTTTAAAAGACTGCATGGGCAAACTGCAACAATTTAAGAATAACAGTCCTCAATGTAAAATTGCAAAGAATTTGGGGATCACATCTATGAGGATCCCTGCAATGATTTGGCGACTTGTCCAGGGTGTACCCCACCTCTCACCCATATTCAACTGGGATAGGCTCCAGCTTGCCCACGACCCTGCACAGGATGATTAGATGGATGGGCCACCTATGGGACATATCATTAAAAGATTCAGAGAAGGACAAAAACCAACACTGGATGCCCCATGATCTTCAGACCCTCAGGCAACACTGCATTAAATGCAGACGTGTCTGTAGTGGAAATCACTGTATGGACTGGGGAACACTTCAGAAAACCATTGTCCGTGAAAACTGTTCATTACTGCATCCAAGTTGAAACCATATCTAAAAAATATCCAGAAACACCGTCACCTTCTCTGGGCCTGAGCTCTTTTACAATGTACTAAGGTGAAGTGGAGAATTGTCCCGAGGTCTGACAAATCAAAAGTAGAAATTCTTTTTAGAAATCATGGACACCATGGCCTCCAGGCTAAAGAGGAGAGGGACCATCCGGCTTATCAGTGCACAGTTCAAAAGCCAGCCTCTGTGATGGTATGAGGGTGCATTAGCGCACAAAGGAGACCTCGAACTGTTGAGCAGCTGAAATTGTATATTGAGCAAGAACGGGACAACCTTTCTCTTTCAAAACTGCAGCAATTGGTCTCCTCAGTTCCCAAACATTTACAAAGTGTTGTTAAAAGTAGAAGTGATGCAACACAGTGGTAAACTGAAGTCCCCAAATTTTTTAAAACGTGTTGCTGACATCAAATTCAAAATGAGCATACGTTTTTCAAAAAACAATAAACTCCAACATTTGATATGTTGTCTTTGTACTATTTTCAATGAAATATAGGGTTTCCATGATTTTGCAAGTTATTGCATTCTGTTTTTATTTACAGTTTGCACAGCATCCCAACTTTTTTGAAATTGGGGTTGTAATAAGAACGATATGACCTTGCATCATCCGAGACACAAACACAAAAGCAGGATGCAGCCAGAGAGCAATGATCAAACTCTTCTTTCAGGTGAATCGTATTATTTTAAAACCATCATTTTATTTCACACACACACACAAAAAAATACTATCACATGTTGAGCTGTTTGCCACTCACGTTTGGCACATCAGGAATGGTCACATGATGCAAATCTATGGAAAGGCCACTGCTGCTAGCTGCCTCTTGCAAAAAAACTGGCGACTGAACAGCTGCTATTTTCCTGGAAAACCACCAGGAGACACCAAAATATAGACATACACACAGGGTTTTAGATACAGGACAACCATAGAGACTGGCCAAAATTTTGGCATTTGAATCTGAACTACGTTTTTGTCTTAATAGCAAATACGGTTTACGGAAAAGTTGTAACTCCTTTGTTCAAAAAAAAAAAACCTCATTAAACTTAGTTTTATCGTCTGTGTGTTTGTGTAATTACCTCTGCCAGCTTTGTTGGAGGAGGTTATGTTTTCACCTCCATTTGTTTTTGCTTGTTCCTAATGTAACTCAAATGAACTGATTTTGATGAACTTCTGAGGAAAGGTTGGCTATGAGCCAAGGATTAGAGATTGATGCAAATGTGGATCCAGGATATTCTAATATGTGGCTTGGCAGAGGTAGGCATGCTACCAAGTGCCCTTCTAGTTATCTCACCCGGGATGGAGTCCACCGGGGGCGAGGTATTGTTTTCGGTGGGGTTTCTTTCATTCATTCATTCATGTTAGCAACATTACGGGAAAATGGCTGGACCAATCTTCATGAAACTTTCAGGATAAATGGGCATTGGTCTCAAATAGAACCTCCAAAATTTTGAGGGTCATTCCGTCAAGGTCACCAAAAAGGTCAAATAAATAAATTATATGTATAATTCCTTTTTTTGCGAGATCTTCCTTCATATTCATCATATTTACTTCAAACCAAATCCAAAATGTTCATCTTTTCAATTCTGCTTCCACTGATATGCTATATGATTGAGTATCTCTCATAGTTTTCTTAGTGGTTGGGGGTCAAATGTCAGTGGTCAAGGTCATGGGTTTTCAGAGGCTCATAACTGAGTCTCTCATTCAAGATAGAGAGATACTTAATATTATCGACATATAGGAAGTCATAAATGGGCTTTCATTTGGCACCATAACCTTTGACCTTGAGTGACCTTGAAAGGTCATATGCAGGGTCACGGATTTTCAGAGGCTCATAACTGTGAAACAGTTCAAGATAGACAGACAGATACTTAATAATATTGACATAGAGAAAGGCATGTATGGGCTCTCACTTAGCACCATGACCTTTTGACCATGAGTGACCTTGAAAGGTCTTAGGTTTTCAGAGGCTCATAATTTTAAAATGGTTAATGATAGACAGATGTTTACCATTATCAACATAAGTAGTCCCATATGGGCTTTCAGTTGGCACCATGACCTTTGAACTTGAATGACTCTGAAATGTCAAACTCAAGGTCATGGATTTTCATAGGTCTATAACCTGACAGCTGATGATTGAGAAATATGACCATCAACATATAGGTAGTCCCATATGGGCTTTCATTTAGCACCATGAATGTTGACCTTGAGTGACCTTGAAATGTCAAACTGAAGGTCACGGATTCACCTTGCAAAGTGAATAGGCCAGACTCCTGGGTGAGGTTTGTTTTGCCTGGCAACGCTTGTTTGTACTTTGATTAAACAATGTGTGCTCAGTCTTGTCAACTTTCAGTTTCTCCTTCAAACATATTACCATGGAAGAATAATGATAGAGTAAGTAATTCACTTTGTTTACATTCAATACACCTGCGTCTGAGTGCCTACCGGTGACGTATTATGGAAATGTTACCAAAATGGGCTGGAATATGTTCGCCCATTGGAGCTCAAAATTAGGGGCTGTCGCTAATTGGCTGCATGAATCTATAGCGGAGAGTATCTCTTCCTACAGCACTAGGCTCATTACTATTAGCCCACAGCCTTGCGCTTCATATCATTCTGTGTGGTGTTTTTTGTACGACCGCTAGTGGTACTGCTAGCCCATTGACACAAGCCGCCCCTGTTTTTATCATCTGGTAAGACACAATATCTCTAAGGTGTAAAATATTTTTGAATGTGCCACAAAGTATAAAATAAATGACACAAAAAATAAATGACACAATGGGCATATACTTTTGTGGTAGAAACACCTTTAGCTGCAATTACAACTGTAAGTCTTCTGGTGTATTTCAACTTTGCACTTCTTGATCATGATATTTTTGACCATTCTTTTTGGGGAAAATTACTCATGCTCTATCAGATTGGATGAAGACTGTTGATGAACAGGAATATTATGCTAGGAATGTCTTGGTTTTGGAAAGCTCATGGCTCTCCCCCTTTTTTCCAGCAGTTTTTTTTCTTATTCTTCTCACCCTTCCAAGTCTGTTGGGTGTTTGGGTTATAGTTGTACTGAGGGTAGTTTCAGTTTCTCCTGTCTGTGCTGTTCATTTCACTGGCTCCATAAAAGTGAAGTCAAATTTATTAGTATAACACTTTTAACAACAGACATTCTTGCAAAGCAGCTTTACAGAACATTAAAGACTTTAAACATGAGCTAATTTTATTCCTAATTTATCCCCAATGAGCTAGCCTGTGGTGACAGTGGCAAGGAAAAACTCCCTCAGACAACATGAGGAAGAAACCTCGAAAGAACCAGACTCAAAAGGGAACCCATCCTTATTTGGGTGATAACAAATAACGTGATTTTTATAGAAGCGAGTTATTTATGCTGTGTCCTATATAGTCACAAAGTATAACTGTGAAACCAGGAAAATCATTATAGTTTTAACATCAAGTCTGTTTTGTTGAAGTTATAAACTGTTCATTGATGGAAACTTGAGTGCAAAACTGTTCATGACAACTGGGTTGTCATGAACCCAGTTGGGTTCCTAGCAAGTTGGGTACTTTGTCCACCTCTGTTTATGCTCGAGAATGAAGTTCTCGGGCATAAACAAACAGAGGTGGACAAAGTACCCAACTTCATTACTTAAGTCAAAGTACAGTGCTGACAGTGACCCAATCAAAGTTGATAACTCTGGGAGATCATTTATAAAACTCTGTGCAGTAGTTGACATGAATGTACGTTTAATACAGTAGCATGGTGAGGTGCATCAGTCTTTGCAAGCAAGGACAGGTCGTGGCTCACTCCTTTGCACCAAAATTCATGGGAGTCAATTCAAAAAAGAAAATTTCTCAACACAAGATTTTAGGTCTTTCAAAATCTACGTACATAATATTGTGAAAAGATTCATGGAATTTGGAGACATCTCAGTGCGTAAAGGGCAAGGTCGGAAACCACTATTGAATGTGCGTGACCTTCAAGCCCTCAGGTGGTACTGCCTGAGAAACCGTCATGCTAAAGTGACAAATATAGCCACATGGGCTTGGGAGTACTTCAGAAAACATTTGTCACTTAACACAGTCCTCTGCTGCATTCAGAAATGCAACCTGAAACTGTAATACACAAGGAGGAAGCCATTCATCAATTCTATGCAGAAATGCTGTGAATGTCACTGGGCCTGAACTCATCTAAGATGGACAACGGAAATGTATGTTGTGGTCATATGAGTCTACATTTCATCTTGTTTTTGGGAAAATGGGATGTCGAGTTCTCAGTGCCAAAGGTGAACATGACTATCCAGTTTGTTATCAGAGAAAGGTGCAAAAGACAGCATTTATGAGGGGATGGGGGTGCATCAGTGCCCACGGCATGGGTGAGTTGCATGTATGTAAAGGTACCATTGGCACGGAGGCGTATATTAGGATTTTAAAGAGAGACATTCATGAAGATGTCTCTTGCTGGGAAGTCCATGCTAATTTCAGCAAGACAATGCCAGGCCTCATTCTGCATGGGCTTACAACAGTGTAGCTTCATAGACGCAGAGTGCATGCGCTTGACTGGTCTGCTGCCAGTCCAGATCTGTCTCCTATTGAGAATGTATGGCGCATCATGAAGAGGAGAATCAGACAGTGGTGACCACAGACTGTAGAACAGCTGATGTCTAGTATCAAGCAAATGGACAAAAATTCCAATTGCAAAAATGTTCAGTTCCCATATGATTAAAAAGTGTTATTAAAAGGAAAGGTGATATAATACAATGGTATCAATGCCTCTGTCCCAACTTTTTGGAGTGTGTTGCTGGCATCAAATTCTAATTTCATTTATATTTACAAAATACAGTTAGGTTTTTCTGTAAAACTATTAAAAAATCTTTTCTTTGTACTTTTGTCAGTAAAATAAAGGTTCACATGAATTAACAAATCCCTGAATATCCCAACTTTTCTGGAAATAGGGTTAGTATATGTACATTGTTAATTATCTTTCAAATAAGTTTAACTTAAGGGGTCATTTGTTAAACTTGGTGAAGCCAATCCAGAGGAATTTGTGAAAATGCTTCAGTTATCATTATCTGAACAGAAAATCAAGTTTAGAGAAAATCAAATTGAAATTAATGCATTTCAGACATTGGTTTACAAAATTATATTTCATGATTGTTTTACAGTATAATATTTTGGTGACACATAAATTATAGATTAAGGAATGTATTTACAGCAAAATTAGAAAAAACGATTGGACTGTATTCATGTTATGGTGACGCCCCATATGCTGTGTCAAACATGAAACTAACTAACTAATAAAAGCATCCCTTTAAGATGCAGTGTTTCGTGTTTAATGCAGTGTTTTACATTTTGCCAACAGTAGGATGATTATTCTTTTACATCAATCAGAATGTAAGGAATTTATTTTATAACTATGAATTAATAAATGTTATTTTGTTTCACTTTCTTAAAAGAGCTGACAAAATAGACAGACTGTTAATTCATCTATTCTTTGTCAGTTGGTTGGAGGCACTTTTTGTTTCAACTCAACACAATGGAGCTATTTCTTATGAAATTAGGCATATCAGGTGAAAATTCAAATTAAATCTAAATTGCTTAAAACTGCTGTCATTGAATTCAGAATTGAATGCAGAACAATGTGCTTTTTACAGAATTAAATTCTGTTCTTGAGATATTACATATCAAAGATTGAAAAAAAGGCTTAATTTTTAGAAAATTGTTGTAATATTCTGTATGAGGATCACATGGTCCAAAATGGGCCTCATTAACGAATGAGATCAAAAGTTTTTTCTTCATAACTGTTCTATTTTTCAAGATATTTACATGGAACTTGGCAGGCACATAGATGGTTGTATACTGAATAAAACGTTAGAAAAGTTACTAAAAACAAATTATGCAAATTAGTATTTGATTAGTATTAATTATGCTAATTAGGTAACAATGTTAAATCGGTACACTCATTAAAAAAGTAATAAAGGAATATTTCTACCATCATTTTTGTGCTCTGTAGGCCTTTGTATTTCTCAAAAGTAGGGCCTACTAGTGTTTATATTAAGCATATAAATGATAATATTCACAGCTTTCAAGGTTAACCTTGAAAAAACTGTATGAGCCACATCCAATAAATAATTCCTGTTAATTGAATTGAAATTGACACTCGCATTTCTGACATCCATTTTTTTTTAAATATCATTCCAACCACTAAGATCTCAGTATTTTTCATCAAAGCAACTACAGTTATATTCTAAAATGGTTATTTATTTACATGATTCAGTTTGATTTGGAAAAATAAGTAGGCAAAGCTATGAAAACTCACTTCAAAGTCTCCCGTGAAGCATTACATCAAAACTAGCTGACGGAAATTTTTGCTGAATACTTCATCAGAAACAGTGAGAGCTTCAGAACATCTCTATAAAAGTTATCTGATTGATATTCAGAAGAGAGAGAGCCTGACCACTTTCCCGTGACTCAAAATGCACTGGCAGTTTCCTGATGTCACACGAGCAGTTTTTACTCCATTGTACCAACTTCAACCTGTCGTTACTCCCAAAGTACTGAACAGATCTTAACAAGATAAATTTATTTGGAAAGCAGAGATTATACACATTTTAGTGATAGTATCCAGGATAGAATATATTCAAGAGTTAAGCAATGACAAATTTGGAAACTTAGATGAGCGTCTGCATACAGAATTTTCACAGCACGGCCAGTGAGCGTCTGATAATGAAATCAGTGTCTCGAGCAGCATTTTCTGAAAAGTACTTTGATTAGAAGTACACTGAAAAGCCCAATGTTAAATAGTCTTCCTCAGATGAAATGACAAAGAAAATTGGAACCTCATTTCGTTCTCTTTCATGTACAACATGTTTTGGAATGACAACAAAAACATCCTTAAAATATCCTTATCCTTAAATAAAATGGCATTTCTCTGTGCTTTCACCTGTTTTTCTTCCCTGTGCTTCACTTTAAAAGTAGCTACAAGTAGCTATAGACATCCAACTTTTCTCGTTTGTTCCTGGAAGGCTCTCGGATGCAGCTTAAATTTAATATTAGGTATATGTGGAAGCATAACATTAACATTGTGTGTGTGTGTGTGTGTGTGTGTGTGTGTGTGTGTGAGTTGCACGTTCCATCCAGTCAACCCCCATACTGAGCATAAGAGGATGAAGGAAGAATCGAGAAAATGTGATGGAGAGTGTGTGTGTGTGTGTGTGTGTGTGTGTGTGTGTGTGTGTGTGTGTGTGTGTGAGAGAGAGAGAGAGAGAGAGAGAGATGTTTAAAGATGGCTCTCACTAACACCCTAACACTTTTTCTTTTTTTTAAATTTTCCTTTCCTCTTTGGCATGTTGTTTTCTTCCTCCATCGTTCTTCTTTCCCGCTGTGGGTCTTCTCGCACCCCCTGCCTCAGTCCATATTGGATCTCAGTGGGCACTTGGTGCTTTTAAATGAGTAGGCAAATGAGAAGCGAATCCGCATCAGAGAGGGTGGGGGTATCCAGGGGTGGAGGACCGAGCCGGTGTGGGGCCATGGTGGTTTGGTCAGCATGAAGAAAAATGAACACACACACACACACACACACACACACACACACACACACACACACATGTACAAGATTCCAAAAGGTAGCAAAACCCCTTAGAGATGGCATGCATCTCAATATTTTGTCAGCTAGGGAGTGTTCTGTGTCTAAGATGTGCAGCAGCTCACCATCAGTTACTGATCTGTGAGGATCAGACCTCTGTACAATCCAATTCCAACTTCACAAATTGCCTATTGCCCTGTGTTTTCCCTCTTTCTGGCTTGAGTTTGTATATGTGTAAGCGTAAGTGTATGTGTATGCATGGCCACTCCTGCCTGTGAGGGAATGTATGTGTGTGTGTGTGCGCGCGCGCTTTGGGTCAATGCTTTGTGTGTCTTTTTAAAGGCACCTCCACTGGTTAGTCCCTAGTTGTCTGCCTGAGATCTTTTGTGCATTGCAAAAACGGCATAAGAGAGTTGTGGCTCTATGCTGGTGAAAGGTAAATAACACACACACACACACATGCGCACACAGTGGAGTGGCAGGTAATGACTCAGGCAGGTAGGAAGAGCACATTATGGATGTGTGGAAAAAGAGAGATCCTTGGAAAAAGGAGAGTTAATGAACTTGCATTTAATGCTTCAGTGCTGATGCCTCATCGGAGGTCTATTATAGTAAATACTTAACAGAAGGTTGAGAGGGGAAAACAGGGAGAGAGTGTGAATTGGGGAAATGGGGCTCGACAGTACAAACTGTTTTTTTGTCCTTCACCTTTCATGTCACCTGCTGAAAATAACAGGACATCCACCAAGCTGAGGAGGTCGGGAAAGCGAAGGAAGCTGAGTGCAGGGGCAAGGTAGTGAGCAGGGATGGGATACAGGGTATGCATAGGGAGAACGGAGCGAGAGAACCGAGGCAGAGGAAGACGAAGTATGGATGTGTTTTCTTTACTCCTGGGCCACAAAGATCGGTTAAGAAACAAAGGTCGCCAATAAAGCAAGTTAAAATATTTATACCTTCTGAGCAGCAAAGATACGAGATTTCAGCACACTCACAATCACAGCAGAGAGAGAGAGAGAGAGAGAAAGAGAGAGAGACTGAAATATTAATATCTGAAGTAAATTAAAGCTGCAACAGAAATGATGAGTTTCTTTTTCTCTCCCAGTATTTACTGTCCGAGTTCTCTCTCTCTCTCTCTCTCTCTCTCTCTCTCTCGGTATGTGTACAGACTCAAATATGGCAGGACGATAGATAGATAGATAGATAGATAGATAGATAGATAGATAGATAGATAGATAGATAGATAGATGCAGTCCTAAGACATGCAGTTAGGTTAACGTGGGGTGGCCTTGGGCTGAGGTGCCCTTGAGCAAGGTACTGAACCCATGACTGCTCACCGGGCACTTTGGTGTGGCTGCCCACTGCTCTGGGTGTGTGCGTGTGTTCACTGCTTCAGATGGGTTAAATGCAGAGGATGAATTTC
>JANZLB010000028.1:9934925-9945112 GCA_026167865.1 Notarius quadriscutis
AGCCTTTCGGATGAGAGGTGAAACGTCTTCAAGAATCTTCAAGCAAGTCCAGTTGCTCTCTTCTACCACCCACAGAGAACTGGAGAATAACTTAATTCTAGAATCAGCAAAAGGAGTGGAAATACATCCAGAAGGCCATGAGGTCAGCAGCCTGTCCAACTCCACTAGGGATAACTTTGGCCCACCAGTACCAGGCAGAACTTTTCTGAAATCTGTGGCACCATTTCTGGGTGCAGATGCCACTCTACTGGATGTATCCACTGTCTGGACAACACATCCGCCATACCATTGCGCCATCTGGGCAGGTAAATACTTGACAGTCGCCATGGTGTCCGAGTGGATCAGGACGTTATGGTGCCTCAACACATATAGAAAGCACTTCAGAGCTAGCCAGGCTGACCTTGGTTGTAGTAACTGGATGTGTTCCAACATCACACTGTGGTTTCATATGCCTCATGTGCCTCACTGCACCTCACAGCTCCCTATCCAGTAAGGCAGTGTCTTGCTGACTCTCCAAACTTCACCTAAGTATACCCTTTCAAGAAAAAAGTTCTCACGTCTTTAGTGGTTTAGGGCTTGTGCGCCTTTCACCAAAATGATAACTTAGCTACACCTTGGGTCTAACTACAAGCCAATGACCCACACTGAAAGTCCCTTAGTTCCAGTAGGTCTACAGCCAGTCAACAATCCCAACATCTTCAGCAGAATTCGCATTCAGACATAGTGGTCCACTCACATTTTGTTGGAAAGCATTTTGATGTATGTTATGGAGTGAAAGTACCACCACCTTCACTGAGTCCGAATCTTCGCACCTATAAAGCAAGTGATTTGCCTCAGTGTTAGGGAGATCCTCTAACACAACTTGAAGGGGCTGGACACAACCTGAAGAGTAGAACCTTGCTGATAACTAGAGGGTAACTTCATGAAAAGTTCTACATTTACTTACTGCAAGATAAATTTGGGTTATCCTAAGAATAGTTTTATGATTATAACAAATTAAGTCTGGGATTATTGAAAATTGACTCCATTTATTTTTTGCAGCATAAATCCAGGATAACTGAAAGTCAACTCTACAGTTACTGCACAATAAATCTGGTATAACAGAAGGGTGACTGAACGATTCCTACATGATAAATCTGGGAAAAAAATAAGAAGTATGATTATGATTACTCTTGGAGAAGTGTGTGTCTGTGAGTTAGTGTTTGGGATTAATGAAGTTTAGCTTCAGGGGATGTTCCTGGCCACGATTCATGTGCTTTCATCTGTATCATTTTAAAATCACTAAATTCTTTTTTGTCTGTAATTAATACATTTTTAATACCACTAAAGTACCTCTATTTTTTTAATCTATCACATTAGCCAAAAATATGAAGAATGGTAGAAAGTAGGCAAAAAACCTCCAGAGAAATAATATTTTACAGTTTGTAATATGTGGAGATACTTGAGGATAAAATCTCTGAATTTCTGCTTCACGCTGTGATTAAATAGTTAATTATCAAATTTTAAATAAACTCTTTACCAAAATAAATTAATTCTTCTTACTGTTTGTACAATTCTGTAGATATTGGAATTCTTTCTGGGAAATAGAAAAGCTGAGTTTCACTGAGTCTCATTCATTACATTAGTTCTGTTTAGTGAGTTTTGCCTTTGGTAATTGTTTGCACATGTCTTGTGTAATTTGTCTTTTTTTTTTTTTTTTTACCTTTACGCTTAGGACTTCAATTGCCTGTTTACTGTAATCCCTTTAATAAATGTCTGCAGATCCTCACAACCTGCTGAATCTGCCATGTCACAGCCTGAAAGCTGAATAAAGACAGGCGGTCAGAAAATGGGTGTAAAACTAGATCTGAACCAGGAGGGGGAAAATAAGCACACTATCAAAAATCTATTTTTATTCTGTACCTCATTTGTTCCTGAATGTTTGGGAACCACACCTGTGTTCACTTGGAATGTTTAGTTATTCACATTGCTTCACTCTTATAATCATTTAGTCATTAGAGAGTTAATAAATCCAAATATAATTGCTTTCAGCTTGGGGAGAGTCAAAAAATCACTATGTTCTTGTAATAAAGCAGCATGATGTTGCCAAAATTTTTCAAATTGCTGCAATGACATGCAGTACTGTGCAAAAGTCTTAGGCCCCCTATTTTTTCATACAAACTTTGTTATAGATTTCTATTTTATGACTTCTACATTATCAAGTCAGTACAAAAACATTTTAGAGTTCCAAACATTTGTTGTCCAGCACAAAATTAAATGTTACAGGAAAAAAATGTATCTGAGCAGCATAAGAGGCCACTTTTCAGATTAAAAAAGAAAACATCATGAAGACTACCGGGTTTTGCTGAAAAATTAAGAAGCAAGTGTGACAAAGTGTGGCTGTTTCTGCAAAATGCTCAGTAAAACCTATAGCTCATTTCCTTATAAAACAGTGCTAATTGTACCCGAGATTTTTTTTTTAAAGCAAAGGGTCGTCTCATGCCAAATATTGACTTTGTTTAATTTATTATGGCTTACTGCTATTTATAGTATTTTTTTAAATGTTGAAAAATTTAATTTCATTATTTTTAAGCTGTTTTTGGTCTACAGCATTTCTTTACATGTGCCTACAACTTTTGCACAGTACTGTATGTTTTAAACATACCCTTGTAACACATTGTTCATTGTTAAATACTGATTAGGGATGCATCAATACTGATACTGGTCCCAAGGTTTGGTTCAGTACTCATGAATAATGCTCCAACACCAATATCTGATACTAAGTGATGTTGTCATGCTAAAGTGTATACCCAGTGTATGATGTTATGCTAAAGAACAGACAACATGAAGGCTCCAAGCTGACCATTAGCTAGCTAATGTGCTTCATTTAAAATCAACTCGCTAATGTTATACAGAACAGGTTTGAAATGCAGAAAGCACATGTGTGCTTTTCATAGCTATTTAAACTAGGGAAATACAAATAGAGTTAAATAAAACTGATTGATTAATAATATGTAGGTGACTAATTTCAGTATCAGTATTGACAAGTACTAAAAAAAAAAAAAAAGCTAGCAAACTAGTTAGGTTATATATGAGTGAATTCTGAATGAGACACTGCCAAAGTTTTTGTTCAGTTAAAATGCTGACTAGTGAGAACAGCTACAGATAACCATGTAGTACTTTTGGAAGTTAGGTAATTAGGGTGTGATAGTGTGATGTGTGTGATGAAGCAGAGTTAGCTACCACCCAAAGTAGATTATTTTTCCTGCAAAAGCACGTCCCAGAGCATTTTATTCCTCTTAACACTACAATTTAATAATCATAAATATTTATTAATTAAAGAATGTACCATTGTACATTTATAGCTACATTTAAAGTTGTAATAATTCCTATCATCACTTACATGATAGCAGCTGTAAACAGTCATTCTATCACCAGCAATGGACCAAGCACTGACAGTGGAGTGTAAATGGCTCTCCCTTTTAGTTATGCTGTCACAGTTAGTCTTGCCGGAGTTAGTCCCCCCTTGCACTCAGCACAAAATGTATACTGTTCTTAACCATTAGGTGACACTGGGCATACCTAACAACCTGTTAGGACACAGTTATAGAAGCAAGTTATTTATAATCATGCTATCTGTTATCACCCAGATGAGGATGGGTTCCCTTTTGAGTATGGTTCCTCTCAAGGTTTCTTCCTCATGTTGCCTGAGGGAGTTTTTCCTTGCCACCAGCACCACAGGCTTGCTCATCAGGGATAAATTTGGGATAAAATTAGCTCATGCTTAAAGCTTTTAATTTTCTGTGAAGCTGCTTTGCGACAATGTCTGTTGTTAAAAGTGCTATACAAATAAACTTGATGACTATATAATGGTAATGTCAGTAAACCTGCTGTAGATACTCAAACTACAAACATGGATATTCAAGACTACAATCCCCAAGACTCACAGTGCCCTCTGTCTCCCAAATATTAACTACAGCTGACACTCATCTCATCAATTAGCCCTTCTCCTACTTATACCACTCTCACACTCCACTTCAACGTGAAGTATCATTCTGTATTCACCCAGTTCATAACAAGCCTTGTATTTCTCTATCCGGCTCTTAATTTTCTGACCTTTGCTAGCCTTATTTTGTTTACACTCTTTGTCTTGTCTACACTATGTTGTTTGCCAATCAACCAACCCTTGCTTGTTTCCTGACCTCACTTCTTGTCTATTGTTTTGGCTTTGTCAACAGTCTGCTTCCCCACTCTCCTTTGCATTTAGATCTGTAAGTGCCTGCACTCTGACAGGATGCTCCTCCATTATGGATGTAGCAGAAGAGGTGAAGCAGACTGCTTTGAATACTCAGGATCACCTTCTGGGAGAACATCAACAGATGCTAGCGGATCTCAACACCTGTCTAACGCAGCTGACCACCGTGATGTTACAGGTCCCTCCTACCATGCCCGGAGTCTCTTCCTAGCCCCACACTCCAACTTCCTGCACCCGAGAAGTTGCTGGAGACACCCTTGCTTGTAAGGGTTTCTTGCTTCAATGCTCTATGTATTTTGCCACCATGCCGAACCTCTCTAATAAGCATAAGATCACTAAATTCCTTTCTTTTCTCTCTGGCAAAGAGCTACACTGGGGGAAAACGCAGTATGGAGCAAAGACCACAAACAAACCACGTCATATGAACAATTTCTCTCTATGTTCAAGAGGGTATTTGACCATGAACTGGAAGGTATTAAAATTTGTGAAAATCTGCTTACCATTTCACAAGGTTCTTGAAGTGTGGTGGAATATGCTCTTGACTTTAGAACCCTGGCAGCAGCCAGTGGATGGAATGAACCCACTTTGAAGACCATCTTCCATCAAGGTCTACGTCCTGCTATTCTCAGGGAACTAGCATGCCAGGATGAAAAACTCACACTGGACTTGCTGATTGATTTGGCCATCCTACTCAATCATCTGTTGGCACACCGCCCCTCCATTCATGAAAGCATTAAGCCTATCATGGCTGCTGAAGACAGCTCTCCCATGGAAGTTTCACGCACCAGGCTGTCACACTCAGAGTACGAGAGACGGAGAAAGGAGGGGTTGTGCTTCTACTGCGGGAGCTCCAAACATCAGCTCAATCACTGTCCTATTCGTCCATTCCGTACAGCTGCAACAGAAGGTTCTACACGCTCTGAGTCTGGTGAGAAGATTTATGTCCAAGTCTTTTAAAATCTCAGTATTATTGAAGTTGACCAATTCCACCCAACTTCTGTGTGCTTTTATTGATTCAGGGTGGAAGGAAACTTTATCAGCCATTCCATTGTGTAGAAACTCAACCTGCCCACGGTCCTCTTGCAAAGCACGCTCAGCATTAGGACCATTGACGGAGGACCAATAGGAGATGGCCTTGTCACTTCACAGACCACACCGCTTCACCTCCAAGTGGGCATTCTACATTCAGAACAAATCTCACTGTATGTCACAAATACAGTAAGTCACGACCTTATTCTCAGCTCTCTATGGCTACAGCTTCACAATCCCTTGATCTCAGGGCAAAGCAAGGAAATTCTTCAGTGGTCTCCAACTTGTTTCAATAACTGCATCTCTTGTCTTCAAGTTAAGCTCTCATCCACCACAGTAGAGTCCTCAACCTGACTCCTTGGAAGGTGTCCCAGAGTGCCACATGGATTTGCAGGTCTTTAGCAAGGAAAAGGCAAGTGGGTTACCACCATATTGGCCCTATGACTGTGCTATCGACCTTCTGCCAGGTATGTCACCTCCATGGGGATGCATCTACCCCCTTTCCCAGAAAGAACATGCCATGGAGGAGTACATCCAAGAGGCCCTGAAGCAAGGATATATCCACCTGTCCAAGTCTCCTGCTTCCACAGCGTTCTTTTTCATGGAGAAACAAGGCAGCAGACTTTGATCATGCATTGATTACAGAGGGTTGAACCAGGTATCAGTAAAATACCCTTATCCCCTTCCTCTAATTCCTGCAGCACTAGAACAGCTTCGATCGGCTAAGATATTTTCTAAGTTGGATCTAAGAAGTGCATATAACTTGATCAGGATCAAAAAGGGTGATGAATGGAAGACTGCCTTTAGCACAACTGCCAGCCATTTTGAGTACTGGGTGATGCCATATGATCTTTCTTTGGCACCTTGCATGTTTCAATACCTAATCAACAATGTGCTATGGGACATGCTAGGCAGATTTGCCATTGCATACATTGATGACATCCTGATCTACTCCACAAATGAAGAAAGTCACAAGAAGTATGTCAGAGCCGTCCTGAAGTACCGCCTTGAAAATCACCTCTACGTCAAAGCTGAGAAATATGAGTTTCATCAGGTTCGAATCTCCTTCCTAGGATACATTATAAGCACTGAAGGAGTTAGCATGGACTCCTCCAAGGTCTCCGCAGTTACTTCCTGGCCCACACCCACTTCAGTAAAGGAACTTCAGCTTTTTTTTTTGGGGGGGGGGGGGTTTGCAAACTTCTATCGCCGACTCATCAGGGGTTTCAGCACCATCACTAACCCCTTAACAACCTTACTGAAGAAAGGCCCAAAGCACCTCCAGTGGAACCCCAAGGCCGAGGAAGCATTTCAGCATCTCAAGCAAGCCTTCACATCTGCTCCGATCCTCCAGCATTCAGACCCCACCAAACATTTTACAGTAGAAATGGATGCATCTGACATGGATGTAGGGGCAATTCTATCCCAGCGGTTTGGTGACAAACAGAAACTACATCCTATAGCCTTCTTCTTGAAGAAAAACTTTCTTCTGCAGAAAGGAACTATGATGTCGGCAACAGGGAACTGCTTGCCATTAAGCTAGCTCTCGAAGAGGGGGCTGAGAGACCCTTGAAGGGTCCTCTCTAGCAAGGGTCTACTCATCCTTTTGTTATTCTCACAGACCATAAGAACATGGAATACCTCAAGAAAGCCAACCCTCATCAGGCCAGGTGGGCATTATTCTTCATGAGGTCCAACTTCACCATTTCATTCTGCCCCAGTTCCAAGAACACCAAGGCTGATGCTCTATCTTCCAGTTTTGGTTCCATGCACCAAGATTTTGTAACCCATCCCATTCTCCCAACTCAGTGCTTCATGCAATCCATCACCTGGGACTTGGACAGAGAGATAAGAAACGCTCAACCACAAAGGCCTCTCCATAAACTCCCACCTGGTCTACTCTACGTGCCCAAGCAGTTTCAAGGGCAACTAATCACATGGGCCCATGCGTCACCCGCCACAGGGTATCCTGGCAGTCACCGCACCCATCTGATGCTGAAGAATAAGTATTGGTGGGAAAACATGCTGATGGAAATTAACCAGTACTTAGCCTCTTGTCCTACATGTGCTCAGGCTAAAGTTCCTAGAACCCCTCCCGCTGGCAAATTGTGCCCCCTCTCTGTTCCTCAGAGACCCTGGTCCCATATAGCCATTGACTTCATCATGAACCTCCCTTCCTCTGCGGAGAACACCACCATTATGGTGACTGTGGACCGCTTCTCAAAGGCTCTCAAACTCATCCCCTTACCAGGCATCCCAACAGCATCCCAGACAGCAGAACTCCTCTTCCAGTATGTGTTCAGGTACTATGGTATCTCAGAGGATATAGTCAGTGATGGAGGACCGCAATTCATTTCTTGCTTCTGGACCTGCTTTATGGAAAGGTTAGGGGTTGCAGTAAGTCTTACATCAGGCTACCACCCTCAGTCCAATGGCCAGGTTGAGAGAGCCAACCAAGAGATTGGTTGCTTCCTGAGAATCTTGTGCATGCACAACCAGGGGGATTGGGCACGCTTTCTCCCATGGGCCAAGTATGCACAGAACTCCCTCAGACACTCCGCAGCACAGTTAACACCATTTCAGTGCATACTCAGCTACTAACCACCCTTGTTCCCATGGGACGATGCACCAAGCCAGGTACAGGTGGTAGACGACTGGTTTACTTGCAGCACTGTGTATGTTGTCCAGAAGAGAGCTGGAGAGCTACCAGTGTACACGGTCTGTCCTGCGGGTCAGGACGGACCCACCCGCACATTGCACAGGGATCTGCTACTCCCATGTGGAGTCCTTGCCAATGAAGAGGAAACTGAACAGCCTGTTCGAGTCTCAAAGCCTAGGACCAGATAGAATTCTCCTCAGTCTGCCGAGAAACCACGGCTCTGATGAAGAGGACTGTGACTACTCGTGGTCATATCCACTAAGATTTGAGACAGAGACAAGGATTCTTCAGCCTTCTACCTTGATTCCAACTGTAAATGTTCCACAGACTGGAAATGAATCAAGTTCTCAGACTCATTTCTCACCAGCATCAGGAAGCTTGTCAGGAAATTCACCTGATGCTAGACACACTGAGACACTGAACTCCGCTGTACAAGAAGGAAATGCAAACCTCACTCAGTACTCAACTGATGATCCTCCTGTTGACACTGAATCTGTAGAAAGATGCTCAACTGAAACTGAAAACATCAGTACTGAAACCGAGCCACACACTGAACAGAGAGAGGAGAACCCAGTGATTGCGAGTGAGCCGAGTTTGACAGGCCCTTCTTCTCAAGAGCAGAGTGATAATGCAATAGCAGAAGATGCTGAAACTGAAAGAAATGACACTCCTAGTCCCCTGCCAAGTCCAGCTGATTTGGCAGATGTCTCTCAGGCCGATGATCAAGCACCCACTGTTACTGACACTGATCCTGTAGAAAGTACAGATAGTGTTAGTGAGCAAGATCATAACACCTCACGTAGGTCTGAACGTCAGAGAAGAGCACCAGGAAAATTTACTTATCCCCAGTTAGGTAAACCCCTGATTTCTTTTGCCCAGACTATTCTGGAAGGTTTTAATAGTTTTAGTTGAAACATTTGAGGGTAATCCTTCCCCTCAGAGACAGCCATAAAGGGACTCATGCCTATTTAGAGAGGGAGGGTGTAACCCAGCTGATAGATTAAGAAAGGAAGTAATAAATAGTTACAGATTATCAAAATGATAAAGTTCATAAGAATTTAGTTGTCACTATTAAAAACAATTTTGATAAAGAGATACTTTTGCTGGGGCAGCACAGTGGTGTAGTGGTTAGCGCTGTTGCCTCACAGCAAGAAGGTCTGGGTTTGAGCCCTGTGGCCGGCGAGGGCCTTTCTGTGTGGAGTTTGCATGTTGCATGTATGTATGGGGGGGGATCTTGTTTTATTTAATTATGGTAAGCAATGCCATGTTCTTTGTTGTTTTTGATAGACATTGTGCATGATAGTTATGTACATGTTAGGAGTGGCAGCAGTGTTTACAGCAGAAGGCAATTACACAGCCAAAGGTCAGCACAGTCCTCATTCCCTGCGCAGATAAAGCTGAGGCTGCTGGACTGTGATTCAGGGCGAGTCCAGAAGGAGGGGGTTGTGAAATTTTTGGAAGGTTGCAGACGGACGTAAAATGGAGAACAACTGGAGTCAATCTTGATCTGGTAAAATATGCAGACTGAAACGGAGAATACATATTGGTACATGGCTTGGTATTACGAAAAAGTCAGTGGTGAGGTAACCATCCAATCATATATAGTACATACTATGAAATCGAACCACTGTTTGTTAATTCACTTAATTGTGTGATTTTATTTTTTCCCCCCCTGACAACAAAGATACTTTACTGGTTACATAAAGCTGCTTGTGTTTAAAATGTGAAACTCCTTCATCTTTTGTTAAACATGTCGAAAATACAGCAAGTTCTGGTCATGCCTTTTCAATTTATCTTCATCAAAGTGAATATGCAGTGCGAAAACTAAACCTCTGCTGATACTCTGGAAACAACAATTTACTTTTTGCGGACACCAGCATTAAGTGTAAATGTAATGTAATACCTCTCACTGTTTATTCCCCAGAGCTCGTCAGGATGATTCCTGTGGTCCCCGAGTTGTTCACTCATGTTTTGGCTGAGTTTGACAATTTTGACCCTTTAATTTCTGCCCTGCGCCTGGATTCAGGCAGACTTAAGGTAACACAGGCACCTTGCTCACTTTCTCTCATCTCTCATTCGATGCAAAGTCTCTTATCTTTCTTTCAGTATGCATTATCTGATGTTAAGACCCGCACTGTTTGTTTTTTAAATCAGTGACCAAAAATACCTCATCTCATCTCATTATCTCTAGCTGCTTTATCCTGTTCTACAGGGTCGCAGGCAAGCTGGAGTCTATCCCAGCTGACTACGGGCGAAAGGCGGGGT
>JANZLB010000028.1:10018994-10034126 GCA_026167865.1 Notarius quadriscutis
GTTAACCTAACCTGCATGTCTTTGGACTGTGGGGGAAACCGGAGCACCCGGAGGAAACCCACGTGGACACGGGGAGAGCATGCAAACTCCACATAGAAAGGCCCTCGCTGGCCACGGGGCTCTAACCCAGGACCTTCTTGCTGTGAGATGACAGCGCTAACCGCTACACCACCGTGCCGCCCCGCTCTAGATGTATATTAACAAATTAAATGAAGTTGACCAGACAAAACATGAAATATATTGGGTTCATACTGTCTGCAATGAAACACAAGTCAAAGTAAATTTAGAAATGACTGTTTTCTTTTCTATTTGCATTTTCCATACCATTCCAACTTTTTCAGATTTTGGGTTGTACACCAATATCTCAGCAGCCTGTCATGTTTATTCTATCAGAGGTCTGGAAACAACTGCCAATGATAGAGCTACCCAGGAAAAACCACACTGATGGGGCAAATAAGAAGAAGCTCAGCAAGTATCAGGAGCTCCTGGAAGAGTGGCAAAGGAACAGATGGCAGGCTTCTTGTGAGCCATTAAAGGTAGGTCGTAGGGACTTTGCTGAACGCTTATTTGCAGAGTCCTCATACTGCTTGGCATCACTGGGGCAGAAAAAGAAATGGCATCAAATCCATCACAGATGTCATCAGAGGACATAGGTCCTGTTGACATAACTCCTGTTATTGAATCATTTGCCAGTAGTATCTTGCCTGCGTCGGCATTTAAACTGGACACTTTTCCCCCCACTATCATTTTCTTTTATTGTATTTTTCACTTTGCTTTCCTGTCACATTTTCATTTAATCAAAGAATGCTTTTGTTTTTTTGGTCTAAAGACAGCAAGTGGAGGCCACCAATGTGAGATCTGTCTAAAATAATCTCAACAAACCTTCAACTAAGGTACATTTAACATTCTTGAGTTTGTGTATTGATAGAGTTTGTGGGTGGATAGGCATGACTGAGAACCTTCACAGACACAAGGCCTTATTTTCTCTATACTCACCTTGCATTGATTGCTTATAGTACTACCCATTGTTGTTTTTTTAAAATAATTTATCGTATTATTATTTATAGCCCTGTGATGACCTGGCGACTTGTCCAGGGTGTACCCCGCCTTTCGCCTGTAGTCAGCTGGGATGGGCTCCAGCTTGCCTGTGACCCTGTAGAACAGGATAAAGCGGCGAGAAATAATGAGATGAGATGAAATTAACAATAAGATGAGTTTGAAAAAAAAGCATCAGTGGAGTGAAATACCTTTTCTTAGGTAGCTGTGTAGCCAGATAATTTATCAGAAAGTAGCTTAGCTGGTTTATATTATGAGTAGCTTCTCGCTTCACGATTCCCTGGACCAGCAGGAATGGCTGAAGTGCCCTCGAGCAAGGCACCTACCCCTCAACTGCTCCCCAGGCTGCTCTGGGTATACTGTATGTCGCTCAGGATAAGAGCATCTGCTTAATGCCATTAATGTAATATAATGTAACATTTGCAAGGTAGCTTTCCTGAGAGAGAGAGTGAGAGAGAGACAGAGAGAGAGAGAGAGAGAGAGAGAGAGAGAGAGAAGAGAATAAGACAGAGAAGATAGACATTCTAAGTGCTATAAACATTTCTTGCAAATATGGACTTCTACACAATTACAAATACTACAGCTAGTGTTAACTAACATGACCAAACTGACATCCATGCTTTATGTGACTGTGTGTTAATGAAGCATTTTAAATAGGCAGGTTTCACACTGTGACCAATTACCAAAAACAGCAGGTGAAACAGCTGGCACTTGCTCCATGGGGTACAAGGATGATGCTAATGCTAACACAACAAAAATAGTGTTTTTTGGAGTCCCATTTACAGCCGTATTGTTTATATCCATACATCCATTATCTGTAGTCACTTATCCTGTTCTACAGGGTCGCAGGCAAGCTGGAGCCTATCCCAGCTGACTATGGGCGAGAGGCAGGATACACTCTGGACAAGTCGCCAGGTCATCACAGGGCTGACACAGAGACAAACAACTATTCACAGCTACAGTCAAATTAGAGCTACCAATTCACCTAACCTGCATGTCTTTGGACTGTGGGGGAAACCCACGCAGACATGGGAAGAACATGCAAACTCCACGCAGAAAGTCCCTTGCTGGCCACTGGGCTCAAACCCAGGACTTTTTTGCTGTGAGGCAACAGTGCTAACCACTACACCAACGTGCCACCCTATTGTTTATATCAATCTTTCTAATGAAGAGAAGATTCAGTGTAGTTTAGTTTGCACACAAGAGGAATCAGAAAAATCGATCACACATGGGTTACACGAAGAGACATGTCCATGCTATTACACATATTCTGTAAGGTGCAGTTTACAATTTCTAGACCTGCTATACTCATAAATTTATATAGAAGGTACTTCTGACCCCCTTGCAGTCTCAACAGAAGGCGTTAGGATGGAAATAAAGGCTTGTCAAAGCAGTGTTCCTAACACTTTTCAGGGGAAAGTAGTGAACACATGCTCAGAGTCAATAGAAATCGACAAATCATGTCATAGAGCAATTTGCATATTCATGAAATAATCTTAGACAGATTGTTCATTGGAAACAAAGGTGATTAGTGATTGGTCATTGGAAACAAAGGTGATCAGTGATTGGTTGTTGGAAAAAAACAGTGATCAACGATTGGTCATTGGAAACAATGTGATCAGTGACTGGTTGGTGGAAACAACGGTGAACAGCAGTTGGTCATTGGAAACAACAGTGATCAGCGAATGGTCGTTGGAAACAATGGTGATCCGTGATTGGTTGTTGGAAACAACAGTGATCAGAAATTGGTCGTTGGAAACAATGTTGATCAGTGACTGGTCGATGGAAACAATGAGGATCAGCGACTGGTCGTTGGAAACAATGCTGAGTAGTGACTGGTTGTTGGAAAAAATGGTGATCAGCCATTGGTCATTGAAAACAATGTGAGAAGTGAATGGTTGTTGGAAACAATGGTGATCAGTGATTGATCATTGGAAACAATGTGATCAGCGATTGCTTGTTGGAAACAACAGTGATCAGAAATGGTCATTGAAAACAATGTGATCAGCGACTGGTTGTTGGAAACAACAGTGACAAACGATTGGTCGTTGGAAACAACAGTGAAAAACGATTGGTCGTTGGAAACAACAGTGAAAAGCGATTGGTCGTTGGAAACAATACTGATCAGCAATTTGTCATTGGAAACAACATGATCAGTGATTGCTTGTTGGAAACAACAGTGATCAGTGACTGGTTGTTGGAAACAATGGTGATCAGCAATGGTCTGGTTGTTGGAAACAATGGTGAACAGCAACTGGTCATTGGAAACAACAGTGATCAGCGATTGGTCGTTGGAAACAACAGTGATCCGTGATTGTTCGTTGGAAACAATGCTGATCAGTGATTGGTCATTGGAAACAATGGTGATCAGCCATTGGTCGTTAGAAACAATGTGATCAGTGACTGGTTGTTGGAAACAACAGTGATTGCTCGTTGGAAACAACAGTGATCAGCGATTGCTCGTTGAAAACAATGGTGATCAGTGATTGGTCATTGGAAACAATGTGATCAGTGACTGGTTGTTGGAAACAACGGTGATCAGCCATTGGTCACTGGAAACAACAGTGATCAGTGACTGGTTGTTGGAAACAATGATCAGTGACTGGTTGTTGGAAACAAAGGTGATCAGCAATGGTCATTGAAAATGTGATCAGCGACTGGTTGATGGAAAGAATGGTGATCAGTGACTGGTTGTTGGAAAAACATGGTGATAAGCAATTTGTCATTGGAAACAACATGATCAGCGATTGCTTGTTGGAAACAACAGTGATCAGTGATTGGTCATTGGAAACAAAGAGATCAGCCATTGGTCTTTGGAAACAATGTGATCAGTGACTGGTTGTTTGAAACAGCAGTGATCAGCGATTGCTTGTTGGAAACAATGGTGATCAGCTATGGTCATTGAAAAGAATGTGATCAGCGACTGGTTGATGGAAACAATGGAGATCAGCGACTGGTTGATGGAAAAATATGGTGATCAGCAATTTGTCATTGGAAACAACATGATCACCGATTGCTTGTTGGAAACAACAGTGATGAGTGACTGGCTGTTGGAAACAATGGTGATCAGCAATGGTAATTGAAAACAATGTGATCAGCAGCTGGGTTTTGGAAACAACGGTGAACTGCTGAACTGGTCATTGGAAACATAGTGATCAGCAACTGGTTCTTGGAAAAATATGGTGATCAGCAATTCGTCATTGGAAAAAAACATGATCAGTGATTGGTCGTTGGAAACAACAGTGATCAGCGAATGGTCATTGGAAACAATGTGATCAGTGACTAGTTGTTGGAACCAATGATCAGCAATGGTCATTGAAATCAATGTCTTCAACGACTGGTTGTTGGAAACAATGGTGAAGAGCAATTGGTCATTGGAAACAACAGTGATCAGCGAATGATCGTTGGAAACAATGGTGATCAGCGACTGGTTGTTGGAAACAATACTGATCAGCAATTTGACATTGAAAACAACATGATCAGCGATTGCTTGTTGGAAACAACAGTGAACATCCATTGGTTGTTGGAAACAATATGATCAGTGACTGGTTGTTGAAAACAATGGTGATTAGGCATTGGTCGTTGGAAACAAAAGTGATCAGCCATTGGTCATTGGAAACAATGCTAATCATTGATTGGTCATTGGAAACAACATGATCAGTGATTGGTCGATGGAAACAACAGTGCTCAGCCATTGGTCGTTGGAAACAATGTGATCAGTGACTCGTTGTTGGAAAAATGGTGATCAGGCATTGGCCTTTATAATCAACGGTGATCAGCCATTGGCCATTGCAAACAATGGTGATCAGTGATTGGTCCTTGGAAACAATGGTGATCAGTGACTGGTTGTTTGAAACAATGTGATCAGCAAGTGGTTTTTGGAAACAATTGTGATCAGTGATTGATTGTTGGAAACAACTGTGATCAACAACTGGTCATTAGAAAAACGGTGATCAGCGATTGGCCTTTGGAAACAATGGTGATCAGCGACTGGTTGTTGGAAACAATGGTGATCAATCATTGGTCATTGGAAACAATGCTGATCAGCAATTGGCCATTGGAAACAACAGTGATCAAACACTGGTTGTTGGAAACAATGCTAATCAGCGGTTGGTCATTGGAAACAATGGTGATCAGCAACTGGTTGTTGGAAACAACGTGATCAGTGACTGGTTGTTGTAAACAAAGGTGATGAGCGATTGGTCGTTGGAAACAATAGTGATGAGTAATTGGCCATTAGAATCAATGGTGATCAGCCATTGGTCATTGGAAACAACGGTGTTCAGAGATTGGTCCTTGGAAACAATGGTGATCAGTGACTGTTTTTGGAAAAAACTGGTGATCAGCGATTGCTCATTGGAAACAACAGTGATCAGTGATTGGTCGTTGGAAACAATGGTGATCAGCCATTGGTCGTTGGAAACAACGGTGATAAGAAATTGGTCCTTGGAAAAAATGATCAGTAACTAGTTGTTGGAAACAATTGTGGTCAGCCATTGGTTGTTGGAAACAATGTGATCAGCGACTGGTTGTTGGAAAAAATGGTGATGAGCGATTGTTCATTGGAAACAACAGTGATCAACATTTGGTCATTTAAAACAATGGTGATCAGCAATTTGTCTTTGGAAACAATGTGATCAATGACTGGTTGTTGGAAAAAATTCGTGATCAGCAACTGGTTGTTGGAAACAACAGTTATTCGTGATGCTTGTCAGAAACAATGTGATCAGCCATTGGTCGTTGGAAAAATGCTGAACAGTGATTGGTTGTTGGAAACAATGGTCATCAGCCATTGGTCGTTGGAAAAAACGGTGATCAGTGACTGGTTGTTGGAAATAATGGTGAGCAGCGACTGGTTGTTGGAAATAATGTGATCAGCAATTAGTTGTTGGAAACAACGTGATCAGCGATTGGTCTTTGGAAACAATGGTGATCAACAATTGGTCGTTGGAAACAATGGTGATCAGTGACTGGTCGTTGGAAACAATGTGATCAGCGATTGGTCTTTGGAAACGATGGTGATCAGCAGTTGGTCTTTGGAAACAATGCTGATCAGAGATTGTTCGTTGGAAACAGTGATCAACGATTGATCATTGGAAACAATGGTGATCAGTGACTGGTTGTTGGAAACAAAGTTGACCATCCATTGGTCTTTGGAAAAAATGTGATCAGTGACTGGTTGTTAGAAACAATGGTGATAAGCAATGGTCATTGAAAAGAATGTGATCAGTGACTGGTTGTTGGAAACAACTGTGATCAGTGACTGATTGTTGGGAACAATGGTGATCAGCAATTGCTTGTTGGAAACAACAGTGATCAGCGATTGGTCATTGGAAACAACAGTGATCAGCGATTGGTCATTGGAAACAATGGTGATCCGCCATTTGTTTTTGGAAATAACAGTGATCAGAGATTGGTCCTTGGAAACAATGGTGACAGTTACTGGTGGTTGGAAACAATGGCGGTCAGCCACTGGTCGTTGAAAACAATGGTGATCAGTGATTGGTTGTTGGAAACAATGGTGAACAGCAATTGGTCGTTGGAATCAACGTGATCAGTGACTGGTTGTTGGAAACAAAGGTGATGAGCGATTGATCGTTGGAAAAAATAGTGATGAGCGATTGGCCGTTAGAATTCATGGTGATCAGTCATTGTTCATTGGAAACAACGGTGATCAGAGATTGGTCATTGGAAACAATTGTGATCAGCAATTGGTCACTGGAAACAATGGTGATCAGTGACTGGTCATTGGAAACAATGCTGATCAGTGACTGGTTGTTGGAAAAAATGGTGATCAGGCATTGGTCGTTGGAAACAATGCTGATCAGTGACTGGTTGTTGGAAACAATTGGTGACCAGCCATTGGTTGTTGGAAACAATGTGATCAGTGATTGGTCATTGGAAACAACAGTGATCAGCGATTGGATGTTGGAAACAACGGTGATCAGTGATTGGTTGTTGGAAACAATGTAATCAGCAATTGGTCGGTGGAAACAATGCTGATCAGTGATTGGTTGTTGGAAACAATGGTGATCAGTGACTGGTTATTGGAAGCAATTGGTGATCAGCCATTGGTTGTTGAAAACAATGTGATCAGTGATTGGTCATTGGAAACAATGGTGAACAGTGACTGGTTTTTGGAAACAATTGGTGATCAGCTATGGGTTGCTGAAAACAATGTGATCAGTGATTGGTTGTTGGAAACAATGCTGATCAGTGATTGGTTGTTGGAAACAATGGTGATCAGCAATTGGTCATTGGAAACAACATGATCAGTGACTGGTGGTTGGAAACAGTGGTAAATCAGCCATTCGCCGTTGGAAAAAGTGCTAATCAGTGATTAGTCATTGGAAACAACGGTGATCAGCGATTGGTCATTGGAAACAATGCTGATCAGTGACCGGTTGTTGTAAATAACAGTGATCAGTGATTGCTTTTTGGAAACAACAGTGAGAAGCAATTGGTCATTGGAAATAATGTTGATCAGCGGATGGTCATTGGAAACAACCTAATCAGTGACTGGTTGTTGGAAAAAAATGGTGATCAGTGACTGGTTGTTGGAAACAGCAGTGATCAGTAATTGCTCATTGGAAACAACAGTGATAAGCGATTGGTCATTGGAAATAATGCTGATCAGCGGTTGGTCATTGGAAACAATGCTGATCAGTGATTGGTCATTGGAAACAATGCTGATCAGTGACTGGTTGTTGGAAACAATGGTGATCAAGCCTTGGTTGTTCGAAACAACGTAATCAGCAATTGGTCATTGGAAACAACAGTGTTCAGTGATTGGTCGTTGGAAACAATGCTGATTAGTGATTGGTCGTTGGAAATAACAGTGATCAGTGACTGGTTGTTGGAAAAAAATAGTGATCAGCAATTCGTCATTGGAAACAACGTGATCAGTGATTGGTAATTGGAAACAAGTGATCAGCCATTGGTCATTGGAAACAATGTGATCAGTGATTGGTTGTTGGAAACAATGTTCATGACCAATTAATTGTTGGAAACAACTTGATCAGCGATTGGTCTTTGAAAACAATAGTGATGAGCGATGGGCCGTTAGAATCAATGGTGATCAGCCATTGTTCATCGGAAACAACGGTGATCAGAAATTGGTCCTTGAAAACAATGGTGATCATTGACTGGTTGTTGGAAACAATGGTGATCAGCCAATGGTCATTGGAAACAATGTGATCCATTACTGGTTGTTGGAAAAAATGGTGTTCAGTGAATGGTCATTGGAAACAATCTGATCAGCCATTGGTCATTGGAAACAACATGATCTGCGATCATCCTTGAAAACAATGGTGATCAGTGACTGGTTGTTGGAAACAATGGTGATCAGCGATTGGTCGTTGGAAACAATGTTGATTAGCATTTGGTGGTTGGAAACAATGCTGATCAGTGACTAGTTGGAAAAAATGGTGATCAGCCATTGGTCGTTGGAAACAACAGTGATCAGCGATTGGTCGTTGGAAACAAAAGTGATCAGTAATTGGTCATTGGAAAAAATGGTGATCAGTGACTGGTTGTTGGAAACAACGTAATCAGCCATTGGTCGTTGGAAACGATGATCAGCAATTTCTCTTTGGAAACTACAGTGATCAACGATTGGTCATTAGAAACAATGGTGATCAGCGATTGGTCGTTGGAAACAATGGTGATAAATGACTAGTTGTTGGAAAAAATGGTGATCAGTGAATGGTCGTTGGAAACAATGTGATGAGCAACTGGTTGTTCGAAACATTACTTGTTGGAAATAATTTGATCAGCCATTGGTGGTTGGAAAAATGCTGATCAGTGATTGGTTGTTGGAAACAACGTAATCAGCAATTGGTCGTTGGAAACAACAGTGATCGATTGGTCATTGGAAACAATGCTGATCAGAGACTGCTTGTTGGAAACAACAGTGACCAATGATTGGTCATTGGAAACAATGGTGATCAGTAATTGGTCATTGGAAACAATGGTGATCAGCCATTGGTCATTGGAAACAACGGTGATCAGAGATTGGTCGTTGGAAACAATGGTGATCAGCAATTGGTCGTTGGAAACAATGGTGATCAGTGACTGGTTTTTGGAAACAATGGTGATCAGGCATTGGTCGTTGGAAACAATGCTGATCAGTGACTGGTTGTTGGAAACAATTGGTGACCAGCCATTGGTTGTTGGAAACAATGTGATCAGTGATTGGTCATTGGAAACAACAGTGATCAGCGATTGGATGTTGGAAACAACGGTGATCAGTGATTGGTTGTTGGAAACAATGTAATCAGCAATTGGTCGGTGGAAACAATGCTGATCAGTGATTGGTTGTTGGAAACAATGGTGATCAGTGACTGGTTATTGGAAGCAATTGGTGATCAGCCATTGGTTGTTGAAAACAATGTGATCAGTGATTGGTCATTGGAAACAATGGTGAACAGTGACTGGTTTTTGGAAACAATTGGTGATCAGCTATGGGTTGCTGAAAACAATGTGATCAGTGATTGGTTGTTGGAAACAATGCTGATCAGTGATTGGTTGTTGGAAACAATGGTGATCAGCAATTGGTCATTGGAAACAACATGATCAGTGACTGGTGGTTGGAAACAGTGGTAAATCAGCCATTCGCCGTTGGAAAAAGTGCTAATCAGTGATTAGTCATTGGAAACAACGGTGATCAGCGATTGGTCATTGGAAACAATGCTGATCAGTGACCGGTTGTTGTAAATAACAGTGATCAGTGATTGCTTTTTGGAAACAACAGTGAGAAGCAATTGGTCATTGGAAATAATGTTGATCAGCGGATGGTCATTGGAAACAACCTGATCAGTGACTGGTTGTTGGAAACAATGGTGATCAGCCATTGGTCATTGGAAACAATGTGATCCATTACTGGTTGTTGGAAAAAATGGTGATCAGCGAATGGTCATTGGAAACAATGTGATCAGCCATTGGTAGTTGGAAACAATGTCATCAGCGATTGCCGTTGGAAACAACGTGATCAGTTACTGGTTGTTGGAAACAATGGTGATCAGTGACTAGTTGTCTGAAACAACGATGATCAGCAATTGGTCGTTGGAAACAAGAGTGATCAGTGAATGCTTGTTGGAAACAATGGTGATGAGCAATTGATCATTGGAAACAACTTGATCAGCTATTGGTCTTTGGAAACAATAGTGATGAGCGATTGGCCATTAGAATCAATGGTGATCAGCCATTGGTCATTGAAAACAATGGTGATCAGAGATTGGTCCTTGGAAACAATGGTGATCAGTGACTGGTAGTTGGTAACAATGGTGATCAGTGATTGCTCCTTGGAAACATCAGTGATCAGCGACTGGTCATTGGAAACCATGCTGATCAGCGGTTGGTCATTGGAAACAATGCTGATCAGTGATTGGTCGTTGGAAACAATGGTGATCAGCCATTGGTCGTTGGAAACAACCTGAAAATGATTGGTCATTGGAAACAATGGTGATGAGCAAGTCTTTGTTGGAAACAACTTGATCAGCGATTGGTATTTGGAAACAATAGTGATGAGCAATTGGCCATTAGAATCAATGGTGATCATCCATTGGTCATTGGAAACAACGGTGATCAGAGATTGGTCCTTGAAAACAATGGTGATCAGCCATTGGTAATTGGAAACAAATATGTGATCAATGACTGGTTGTTGGAAAAAATGGTGATCAGCAAATGGTCATTGGAAAAAATGTGATCAGTCATTGGTTCTTGGAAACAATGGTGATCAGCAATTGGTCGTTGTAAACAATGTGATCAGCAACTGGTTGTTGGAAACAATGGTGATGAACGATTGGTCATTGGAAACAACTTGATCAGCCATTGGTCTTTGGAAACAATAGTGATGAGCGATTGGCCGTTAGAATCAGTGGTGATCAGCCATTGGTCGTTGGAAACAATGGTGATCAGTGACTGGTTGTTGGAAACAATGGTGATCAGCCATTGGTTGTTGGAAACAATGGTGATCAGCCATTGGTCATTGGATACAATGTGATCAATGACTGGTTGTTGGAAACAATGGTGATTAGCCATTGGTTGTTGGAAACAAAGGTGATCAGCGATTGTCATTGGAAACAATGGTGATCAGTAATTGGTTATTGGAAACAATGGTGATCAGCGATTGTCGTTGGAACCAATGGTGATCAGCCATTGTCGTTGGATACAATGGTGATTAGCAATTGGTTGTTGGAAACAATGGTGATCAGCCATTGGTTGTTGGAGACAAAGATGATCAGCCATTGGTTGTTGGAAACAAAGATGATCAGCCATTGGTTGTTGGAAACAACGATGATCAGCCATTGGTTGTTGGAAACAACGGTGATCAGCAATTGGTCGTTGGAAACAACGGTGATCAGCAATTGGTCGTTGGAAACAATGGTGATCAATTGGTCATTGGAAACAACATTGATCAGCGATTGATCCTCGGAACCAATGGTGATCAGCTATTGGTCGTTGGAAACAATGGTGATCAGCCATTGGACGTTGGAAACAATGGTGATCAGCCATTGGACGTTGGAAACAGTGATCAGCCATGGTCATTGGAAACAACAGCGATCAGCCATTGGTCATTGGAAACAATGGTGATCAGCTATTGGTCATTGGAAACAATGTGATCAGTGACTAGTTGTTGGAAACAATGGTGATCAGCCATTGGTCATTGGAAACAACAGTGATCAGCCATTGGTCATTGGAAACAATGGTGATCAGCCATTGGTCATTGGAACCAATGGTGATCAGTGACTGGTTTTTGGAAACAATGTGATCAATGACTGGTTGTCGGAAACAATGTGATCAGTGATTGTTCATTGGAAAAAATGCTTATCAGTGATTGGTCATTGGAAACAACAGTCACCAGCAATTGGCAGTTGGAAAACATGTGATCAGTGACCGTTTTTTGGAAAAAATGGTGATCAGCCATTGGTCGTTGGAAACAACAGTGATCAGCAACTGGTTGTTGGAAACAACAGTGATCAGTGATTGGTCGTTGGAAACAACGCTGATCAGCATTTGGTCGCTGGAAACAATGCTGATCAGAGACTGGTTGTTTGAAAAAAATGGTGATCAGCCGTTGGTCATTGGAAACAACATGAAACAATGTGATCAGTGATTCGTTGTTAGAAACAACATAAACAACGGTGATCAGCCATTGGTCATTGGAAACAACGTGATCAGCCATTGGTCATTGGAAACAATGGTGATCAGCGATTGGTCATTGGAAAAAATGTGATCAGTGACTTGTTGTTGGAAACAACAGTGATTAATGATAGGTTGTTGGACACCACGTGATCAGCCATTGGTCGTTGGAAACAACATTGATCAGCAATTGGTCATTGGAAACAATGGTGATCAGTGGCTGGTTGTTGGAAACAATGGTGATCAGCACTTGGTCGTTGGAAAAAACGTGATCAGTGATTGGTCTTTGGAAACAATGGTGATTAGCGATTGGTTGTTGAAAACAATGGTGATCAGCTATTGGTCGTTGGAAACAAAGGTGATCAGCGATTGTTGTTGGAAACAACGGTGATCAACCTTTGGTCATTGGAAACAACGGTGATCAGTGATTGCTCCTTGGAAATAATGGTGATCAGCGATTGGTTGTTGGAAACATTGCTGATCAACCATTGGTCATTGGAAACAACAAGATCAGTAATTGGTTGTTGGAAATAACCGTGATCAGCCATTGCTCATTGGAAACAACGTGATCAGCAATTGTTCATTGGAAACAACAGTGATCAGCGATTGGTTGTTGGAAACAACGGTGATCAATGATTGGTCATTGGAAACAATCGTGGTCAGTGATTGGTCATTGAAAACAATGGTGGTCTTTGATTGGTCATTATATGTTTAACTGTTAGCCTTTTTAACCTACCTTAAATGTGCAAGTTATATTTGCAGCTGTTTGTGTACTGAATCTGATCTGCGCTCCTTGAGTCAGTAAATTCTTTTCATCTTTTCTCCTTGAGTCAGTAAATTCTTTTCATCTTTTCTCTTTCTTGTACAGTGCATCAGGCTTTGAATCAGTAAGTTCAACAAGTCCCATATGAGCTCCTTAACCTTTTTTACCAGAGAACAAAAATGGAATTTCCACCTGTTTTGGGGGTTCCATGTTCATCATTGAACTTATTGATCATGTCACACTCCATAATAATGATTAATGGCTCATACGAAAGTAGACACTTAGGTCCTTAAGAATTTACAGTGTTTCATAAAAATGCCTTTCTTTTTTTTCTTTTGCCTAGTCTAATTGGTGCAATATATTCAGGGAAAGGTTCCAAGAAAACAAAGAACGGTTGGTGTTTTTTCACACAAGTGTTTATATTTTTGATATACACGGTGAGATCAATCCCATTCCTACTCTGACAGATGCGCCATATGATTGTCCCTAAGTATTCATAATTTGAAGGAGTTATCTCCAACCACTAAAATTCTGTGTAATGTTACCCCAACATAGGTAAAAACATCTCCAAATGGCACCAAACCTCTCTCATTGGCATATTGCCTCTAAAAATAGCAAACAACCTCTAGAAATTAGCATTGCTAAAATGCATGGCATGGCACAAAATAACATGACAAAATCACCAAGAAATGTCACAGAAAATCTCCCCAAATAGCACCAAATCTCTCACACTGGCATAATGCCTCCTAGAAATGGCACAAGGCCTCTAAAAATAGCAAAAACCTTCGAGCATAAGAAACATTTGTCATATTCACATGCATCTGTGTACATTTGCGCTTGGGACACCTCCAACTGTTACCCTCATCCACACACATTTGTGCTGCGTGTGCCCCACAGACTATCCACAAACCATTGTCCCTCATCAGAGCGCAATCACGGCGTGCACATAAGGACTCCGGAAACTCAAAGACTTTGCAAAGTAAACACGTTCAGTACCCAGTGTCTGATGCTTCCTAGCCTGTATCTCTGTGTTCACCCTGGTTTTGACTTTGCTTTGTTTCTTGAACTCTGCCTTTTGCCTTGCCTCCATTGTTCTGTTTGTGCCTTGCATGACCATTGCCTGTTTCCTCACTATGCCGTTGGATTATGTTTGGGAACTGTATGCCTATCTGTTGTTTTATAATAAACACACTTTCCTGCGATTATATCTGTCTGCAGCCAACAAATGTCAGAGAAAAACGTATCCCAGTGGCACAAAGTGAAATAACAAATAAGGCAATAGCATGAAACTCTCAGTTACAAAATACGCAATTTCATAAATAAAAAGTCTAAAGCTCACTCATCTCATTTAGCCTTCACTGAACTCAGCACCAGAGCCCTGTTAGCATTGTGTCATGTAAAATAGACATGCTGTGCTGTTTCCACCTTCTCTGACATGGATGACGTGGAGGAAAAAAAAAAATATTTACAAGTATGAAAGTGCAAAATATAACCTAGTAAATGCAAAACAAACAAAAATGCAAAAAACCTGAATGTAAAAAAAAAAAAAACAAGAATCAGAGTCTCGTGAGCATCACTGAGCTTGGCTGTCCCTAACATCACCACTCAGTGACTCAAAGACGATCCACGATAATAAACAGGGAAAAATCACAAGTCTTGCCATGCTTCTTCTTCTGAAGCCACAGTAGGCAGTGTTATCTCCCAGTTGAGGCTTTGTCTCTCTTGGCAGAGATTGAGGTGTCCTCAATTGTCACTGGATAGGTGGCTTGTCATTGCAGCTGGACACTTCACTGAGAGCTGCAGCCTCCACTGGACCAGACATGTCTTCATCACTCCACAACTCTGCAATTATAGACCTTGTAGCTATTATCCTTTCATCGATGACCAAGTTCTGGTGAGGCTGATAATATGCTCTGCATGTCCTCTTCCACTAATGCAGTGCTGATGCCTAATCTAAAGCCGGTTACATACCCCCCATAAACAAACAAACAAATAAATAAATAAAACTGTAATTTAATAGTGCCAGTACCAGGGCGGCATGGTGGTGGAGTGGTTAGCACTGTCGCCTCACAGCAAGAAAGTCCGGGTTCAAGCCCCGTGGCCGGCGAGGGCCTTTCTGTGCAGAGTTTGCATGTTCTCCCCGTGTCCGCATGGGTTTCCTCCGGGTGCTC
>JANZLB010000028.1:10421659-10438793 GCA_026167865.1 Notarius quadriscutis
GACAGATTTTGGAATTCAGTGCACACATAAGGCGCACCGGATTAAAGGGCGCACTGCCGTTTTTTGTGAAAATTGAAGACTTTTAGGTGCGCCTTATAGACCGTAAAATACGGTAATCAGGGTGCTCTGCCATTTTGCTACTACTGTTTACTCCCATTGTGCATTGCCTACTGGTCATGATGCATCCTTGATTACAATGGTTCTGCTCAAAACTGGTGCAAAACACAGGCCGGTTTGCTAGCTGGCACCAAGTTTCAAAGAATCCTGAAAGGAACTGGTTCAAGAACCCCTTCCCTGTTGGTTGAATAGGGGCATTTTTTGCTCTTTTTACATCCAGTCATGTTACTGACTAATCTAATTACTTGTGAGATGTTCCATCAAGTGTTTTTATATTTTTTTAGTAGTACACAATTTTTCCAGTATTTTGTTGCCCCGTCCCAACTTTTTTGAAACGTGTTGTTGACATCAAATTCAAAATGAACATATATTTTTCAAACAACAATAAAACTTCTCAGTTTTGGCATGTGCTGACATGTTCTCTTTGTACTATTTTCCATCAAATACAGTATATGGTTTCCATGATTTGCAAAACATCACATTCTGTTTTTATTTCTATTTTACACAGCATCCCAACTTTTTTGGAACCAGAGTTGTAGTAAATATTCATGTATTTATCAAACACTACTAAACTGCATAGATCACATTGTTCTCCCCAGAACGCTTTTGCGTATTGGGGCTGACACACTTTAATTTCATGCCAACACATTATTTTTTTGTTCCGATGTTCACTGAAAAATCATGTCAGATTCCTATCTTGCAATGATTGGGCATATTTTGAAGGAAAATCAGTGTTTTGGGCTGGTTTGCTGCCATGATGCACTCAGGCAGACCGGAAATACCCCTGGGAAATCCCCAGCCAACCTCAATCACTTTTGCTGCTGCACTGGTACCATGACGCTTCAGTGCATGGGCAAGATCATAGTTTATGGTTTTTGTGTGGTGGGTATACATCTCCACATTTCAATCAATCATGCCAAAAAGAGGCGCGAATGGTGCTCAGTGCCCCATAGATTTGTATTTTTGACAGCTAAATGAAAGTGAAACAGAAGAGTCAGAAAGAGAAGAGGAAAGAAGTGAAACTGAAGACGTTGACACAGTAGCACAGTAATAATACTAGTAATAGTATTATTGCTCAAACATGTTTATTCAAAAGTGCTTTGTTAAGGTGCTTGAAGGTGTTTGAAGTGTTAAGTAGGCCTAAGTATAAAGGTGCTACTCAAGATTGTGCCATTTGTGCAGTAAAAGCAGTCTGCAGGGGGTTTTATTATTTTAACTGCAACAGAAATCATTTAAATTTTTGGTTAGTGGTGTTCTAGCAGTGGTTCAGATAATAAAACACCATTATTACATACTATATTGTTGTCAAATGATTACTTTATTTATTGCTCATGTGAATCCCATGCTGCAAACCAGACCTCCGCTTGTTGTAGCAACCTTTTCAGTCATGTTAACAGTAAAAAGTGACAGTGTCAGTACCACCATAAAATGTTCCTAAAAGTCACCAGATGCTACCAAATGGGTTCCCTTTTTTCAAAACCCCCCTCTCATACTCTCCCCTTTCGTGCCCTTAGGCACACCGTGTGGCCCTGTGGGCCACACAGGATAGCTAGCCACCCAAAAGTTAGGGCTTTATTTTAATCCTGGGGAGGCAACAATGGATAATAAGAAATCGGCTGAGATGTTAAGCAGCTTACTCGAAATTGAAAATGAACTTATTTTCAGTGCTAGGTAACAAACAGAATTGATTGTGTCAATGTTCAACATTAACTTTTTAATCCACTTGTCCAGTTGAACAAGCAGCACGATTTTTCATTTGTCTTGACCATAACCTTTTTATTGGTATGTGTTTACTATTTTAATGAAAGGAAAGTGATTAACAAAGTTTACAAAAAAGCAGGTATAGTTATGATAATCATTATGCTTTAATGATTTTTTATTTTTTAATACAACTCAAACTTTAACTGTAACAATAAATAAAAACTAGCCAGTGCCCCATTATGGTGCATGTGTTGTTATAGCCCGTTACCTGACCTGCAGTTTTAAGAGTCAGACTCACACAAATTCAAAGCTTCTGGAGGAAATAAAGGTAAATATTGATTAGTCCAGTAAAACTTGAAGTATAAATTAATTTAAAGAAATGAGACTGAAAGAAAACAAGTTGGAAATGATAAGGGTGACAATCACGTTGTGAATGAAAACGAATCATAAGTAAGTTTGGCACTGTTGTAAAATTCCCGCAAAATATTTTACGACATTTGTGATGGTTAATGTGTACCATACAAAAGAAAAATACAATCAATGTCCAAATGAAATGAAGATTCACCAGAAATACTTATTTTATTGAGGTATTTGATCACCATTTCTCTGATTTTTATTAATTCAAAGTCTAATAATCTATAATTAGATATTACTACATGGTTATTTTTACACACGCACCTGCTGTACTCGACTTTTCCAGAATTTTGTAACTAATAACATGGCCAGATCACTGAGGTGATTGAACTGGTTTTGTTGGAACTTTATTGATGTAACTCTTGAATAATTATGATAAAGATGGTGATTTTCAACAATCCCTCAAAGACATGGACCCTAAAAGATATAGAAGCATTGGGGATAAATTAAGGATAAAATTAGCTCATGTTTAAAGTCTTTCATTTTCTGTAAAGCTGCTTTGTTACAATGTCTGTTGTTAAAAGCGCTGTAAAAATAAACTTGACGTGACTTGACTTAATTCAAAATCTGAGGAACAGCGACTCCAGCGCCTGTGTCTTTCCCCCAGATCAGACTCTGGATGTCTCTGGGGAAAGGTAGGTTATCTGGTGTGTGCAGAACAGTACGGCCTTATTCAAATGAGATAGAACAATTGAGCTTTGTCAAAATTTCACAACCTAATAGATTAAAACATGGATCTAAGTATAATGACAAAGTGATGAGCACTTAACATAAGTTTACTGAAGGGATGTCTAATTTATAATGAACATGCTTTTGTGGGAATTCATTTTTTTATTCATTTTTTATATTTTTGAATATCATACAGTATACAATAACTGTTAATGCAGCATTCCAGAGAGAAATCTAGTAGTCACTAGAATTTTCCATCTTCACATTAGAAGCTCTTCTACAACAAGATTGTATTTTAGATGTTAGGAGAAAAACTGCTCGGTCTGACAATTCAAGTTCATGACAGCCAGTGATATAAGACAAGAACATTGAGTGAGGCTGTGAACTCAGCAAGGGGGGACTGGTAGTGGGACAGGTTGGCAGGGGCCCTGGATTTTCTCCACTTCCTCTCTGTTGCACATAGACTGATTCTGTAGGAGCAAAGTGTTTCAGACATCCAGGGACGAGGAAGGGAAGATCTTACTGGCCTGGAGACAAGAGGAGATGTGTCCAGTGATGAGGAGAGAAAGGAAAGTAGGAAGGATGCAGAAGATTCACTTGGGAGACTGGCAAAGGATTCAAGCTGGGGGAAGGAGGCAGTGACAGAAGAGGCGAGGGAGAGAGGGAGCGGAAGTTTCAATGGACTGTAACAGTGGGGGTATGGGGGGATGATGGGTGGAGAGGGAGAATGAAATGAAGTGGTGGTCAGACAGATAGAGAGGGGTAACTGTGGGATCTGAGGCAGAGTAGTTTCTGAGGAAGACCAGGTCAAGAAGGTTGTCAGCTTTATGGGTTGGAGGAGAGTTCAGCAGGGAGAGATCAAAGGAGTGGAGTAGGGGAAGGAAGGCAACAGAGTGGGAGGCTTCTAGATGGAGGTTGAAGTCTCCCAGGAGCATCAGTGGGGTGCCATCTTCTGGGCACCAATTGTGGCCTAATTAGAAGAATCTGCAATATAGTAGCCAGCTAGCCCCAGGAACTGTCTCACCCACTTCTTGGTCTTGGGCCTCAGGCAGGTCATAATTGCTGCAGTCTTGTCAATTTGGGGACGCACCTGCCTATGACCCAAGTGGAAGCTCAGATTCTGTACTTCCACCCGTCCATTTGCACACTTCTTCGGGTTAGCCATGAGTCCTTCACACCTCAACAATCCCAGCATGGCCATGAGGTGTTTTATGTGCTGCGGCCAATCATTGCTGTATATAATAACGTCATCGAGGTAGGTCGTGGCATGTGGGCGGAGGATTTTGTCCATGAGCCGTTGAAATGTTGCGGGAGCCCCAAATAACCCGAACGGAAGGGTGACAGATTGGTGTGAGCTGAATAGGGTGGAAAAAGCCTTTTTTTTTCTTGGGATAGGGGAGTCAAGGGGATCTGCTAATATCCCTTTGACAGATCCAGTGTTGAATAAAAATGAGCTGCGTCTAACCGATGGAGTAGTTCATCAATGTGAGGCATTGGATATGCATCAAATTTAGACACCCTACTGACCTTGTGATAGTCCACAAAGAACCAGACTGGCCCATCAGTTTTGGGAACCAGAACTGCCGGGCTGCTCCAGCTGCTGTGCGACTCCTCAGTTATTCCCAATTAATCTCGAGCATGGCCTTGAGTTCATCCCAAACTATCATTTTGATCTAAATCTGCTAATATCCCTTTGTCAGATCCAGTGTTGAATAAAAATGAGCTGCGTCTAACCGATGGAATAGTTCATCAATGTGAGGCATTGGATATGCATCAAATTTAGACACCCCACTGACCTTGTGATCGTCCACAAAGAACCAGACTGGCCCATCAGTTTTGGGAACCAGAACTGACGGGCTGCTCCAGTTGCTGTGCAACTCCTCAATTATTCCCGATTAATCTCGAGCATGGCCTTGAGTTCATCCCAAACTATCATTTTTTTGTGTTCAGGTAAGTGGTAGGGGCAGCTGTGCACCACCACCCCTGGGGGCGTCTCGACATGTTGTTCTATGAGGTGTGACTGGGGAGAGGTGAGAACACGTCAGAAAACTGTTTACAATCTGATGACCTGAGTGACTTGTACCAGTGAGAGGTGATCTCCACAGGGGATCGACGTGGATCATATGACAGATTTTCTTTTTAAATCCGGCCCAAGCTCCTCCCTCTCAAGAACTCCCGTTGCCAACTCCATAGGGACCCCCTCGTTCCATACTTTGAGCAGATTGAGGTGGTATATCTGCTGTATTCCGCGAATATCCATTCGCTTCACCTCATAGTCGATGTCCCAAGCCTGCCGTGTGACCTCAAAGGGCACTTGCCACTTGGTGGTCAATTTAGAGCTCGACGTGAGCAATAATATGAGAATTGTATCTCCTGGTGTGAATTCTCTAAGGTGCGACCCCCTGTTGTACAGCTAGGACTGATGTTCCTGCACCTGTCACAAATTCTCCTGGGTTAGGTGGCTGAGTGTGTGGAGTTTTGCATGTAGGTCAAGGACATATTGAATTTCATTTTTACTGTCAGAAGGCCCTTCCTCCCAATTTTCCCGGATGACGTCTAAGAGGCTTGTGCCCATATAGTAGTTTGAATGGTGAAAACCCCATGCAGGTTTGTGGGACTTCTCATACTGCAAACAACAGGACTTCAAGCCATTTATCCCATTATGAGTGTCTTTGAACACGAACTTATGAATTAAGTTCTAAAGGGTTTGGTTAAATTGCTCAACCTAGCCGTCTTTGTGAATGATGAACATTTGTATAGATTGATTTAACCCCAATAACTTGTAGAGTTTGCGAAGTGTGCATGACAAACATAATGCCCTGATCAGTCAGGATTTCTTTTGGAATCCCAACTTGGGATATTCACAAATAATCCAGTCGCAAAACCATCAGAAGAGAGCCTGACCACTTTCCCATGACTCAAAAATCACTGGCAGTTTCCTCACATCCTGCGAGCAAAGAGTGCACTTTGTTGTACCAACGTCAACCTGCTGTTACTTCTAAAGTACCGAACAGATCTTAATGAAATGAATTTCTTTGGAAAGCAGAAATTATAAGCTTTTTAAATGATAGTATTCACAATAGAAAATATTCAAGAGTTAAGCAATGACAGATTTGGAAACTTAGATGATTGTCTGCATGCACAATTTTCACAACACGGCCAGCAAGTGTCTGATATGCTTATTTTTATTAGCATAGCAGCAACATTTTAGGTGTGTCGGCAATATTGTGGGCGTAGCAGTAAAGGAACATTGCATATCAGCCCGATACGCTGAAAAAGGCCTAGTTAGAACCCTGGGATGGAAGGGAGGGGAGGAATGAGAGTAGGGTGCAGGATGACAGAGAGAGAGAAGCAACAAGATGTCCACCTGCCACTGGAACTATCACCAGATGGTCCTCTGCCATCTCAATTGCTCAATCCAGCAACACCAGTCGGTGGCACTGGACCCACTCCGCGGTCCCCCTCGGTTGCTGAGCAATGAACTGCTCCAGTGCCACCACATCGATGACCCCCTCAACGTCATGGTCTTCTGCCCCCAACCACCGCTGGTAGGCGTCCCACAGCTGCTGACCATATGCGAATGGCCGGCCAACTTTCTCCAGTCTCAGCTCGGGGGGTACATCCAACTCCATGCAGGGTAGCATGCTTCAAGTCTGCATAGTCCAGCCTGTTGTTAGTGGACAGTTGCTGGGCCATGAGCTATGCTTCCCTGGTGAGGAGCGGCAGTAGGCGAGTCACTCATGGCTCGTCCGGCCACTCCCATGACTTTGCGGCTCTCTCGAAGAGTGCACAGAGTCCTCAGGGTTGTCATGGGACCGCATTGTCGCAAGGGTGATGTGGTGGAAGCCTGCTGACTCTGCGGCTGGTGCACCTGCAAATGTGATGTGACGCAGGAGCACCTGATGGTCCTCCTGCTGGGCCTGCAATAGGGCTTTGAAGTGCCGCTCTTGCTCATTGTGCATCACGACCAACGCCTGGTGCTGGTTGTGCTGGATGGTGGTGGCAAGGGCATGGACAAGCTCCTTAAATGGGGAGGACTCCATGATGATGGTTTGCTTCAGTGTTCCTGGGTTTCAGCACCAGTGTGTACTCTGTTGGGAGTGGTGGGACATTGAAGCACTAGAACAGGTGGGTACAGTACTATGGCACCTTTATTTAAGCTTTTCATCTCAAAAAGAGTCACACTGACTCACTCTGATACGCGCACACACACACACACACACACACACACACACACACACACACAAACAGTGCGCAGGGAAACTCTCTTCTTCTCTCCTCTCCACCCTTTTATCTGCTGCCTGTCACTGGGAAAGCACATACACAGGACATTAATTACCCAGAGGTGCGATCACTTTGCCACTCACCTGCCCTGGCTTCACTCTGTATTCACAAACCACCGCTCAACCATGCCCCCACTGCCATAACAAGCATTTTCTGGAAGCAAGTTATTCAAAAAAGATTATGAAAAGTATTGGGAAATGCCTACCATAAGAAGCATCCTCGTCCCATGCTTTTCCATTTGAAATGTGTAAAAAAAACAGTACAGAATTCATTGTCATGTTGTTTTAACAACTGTTACTTGAGAGAGACTAGAAACAGATTAAAATGTATTCTTAACTGTTCAACCATTACAACATTAGAGTGGACATTTGTGGCAGCAGGGACGTGGTCAAGCATCAGCTGTGAACGACGAGGAGGCAGGTTGAACCAGCAGGTAACATGATGAGGTGCACCTGTGTCAAATTACTGGCTGTCTATTAACCTGTGTCTCTGTGTGTCTTTCAGACAGTCAGAAATGAGAGAGAGAGAGCTGTGACACCCCGTCATGTTTGTTTGGCAAAAAAAATCACTGAAAAGTGTGCAAAAATAAAATAACTTACCTGTTCTGAAGCCTGCTTCCCGTTCCTCTGTTTCTCAAAATCAGAGATCTGTTACACTGGTGCTGAAACCCGGGACTGAGGAACGAACACCACCATGGGATCCAAACCAGTCCAAGAACTCCTCCAAACGCTTGCCGATGACTTCCAGCACCAGCAGCACGCCTATGTCATGCTTTCTGTTGACCTGGACCGGCGCTTCTGGGATTTGCTTGAAGCCCAGGAAGAGGATCGGCAGGTAATACGGAGCTGGGTCCAGTCTGCACATACTGCAGACTGTTCCTTCGGCGAGCATGCCCATCCAGCTGGTGAAGATGGGGCCGTAGGACGACTCTGACGGCTTCATCCAACTCAGCCCACCTCAAGCTCAGAATTGCTCGCCAAGTGGCAAGGGCCCTTTGAGATCACTCAGCGAATTGGGGAGGTCAACTAATGAGGTCAAAGGGCCAGATAGGGCCACGTCAAATTTACCACCTCAATCTCCTGAAACCGTGGAGAGAGGCGGTTCTTGTGGCTCTGGCGACGGTAGTCCCAGAGAGGGCAGAGCTGGGACTGGAGGAAAGTCCAAAAAGCGTGGCCCAATTCACCCCGGTCCCCTGTGGAGACCACCTCTCACCGTCCCAGACAGGTAATTACGTTGCAGGAGGAATTCTCCGATGTGAGACTCCCCCAGGGGTGGTGGTGTGCAGCCGCCCATATCGGCTCCCCGAACACAAGAAAAATGTGGTTCGGGCTGAAATTCAGGCTATGCTTAAGACGGGAGTAATTAAGGAGTTGCACAACAACTGGAGCAGCCAGTCTTGGTTTCCAAGACTGACAGGTTGGCTCAGTTCTGTGTGGACTATAGAAAAGTCCACGTGGTGTCTAAATTTGACACATATCCAACGCATTGATGAACTGCTTGATCGGTTAGGTGCGGCTTGCTTTTACTTGACACTGGATTTGACAAAGGGATATTGGCAGATCCCCTTGACTCCATTATCCCGCTAGAAAACGGCCTTTTCCACTCCGTTTGGCTTACACCAATTTGTCACCCTTCCTTTCGGGTTGTTTGGGGCTCTGGCGACATTTCAGCATCTCATGGACCAAATTCCCCGTCCCCGCAATGTGTATGCGGCGGCCTACTTAGATGATATAATCATTTATAGTAATGATTGGGAGCTTACAACTTACAACATCTGAAGGCGGTTCTGAGGTCACTGAGGCACGCTGGGCTCACAGCAAACCTAAAGAAGTGTGCAATGGGACAGGTGGAAGTATGGTGGGCTTTCACTTAAGTCATGGGCAGGTGCGTCCCCAAATTGATAAGACTGCAGTGATTGCTGCCTGCCCGAGACCTAAGACCAAATAGGGGGTGAGGCAGTTCCTAGTGCTGGCTGGCTATTATAGGCAGTTTGTGCCTTGCTTTTCTAATGTCAACAGCCTGCTGACTGACCTCACTAAGAAGGGGGCGCCAGATCCAGTCCAGTGGATGGAGCCATGCAAACGGGCTTTGCTCAAGTAAAGGCGGTTTTGTGTGGGGGCCCGCTGTTGCATTCTCCTGACTTTTCTGTCCCTTTTGTTTTACAGACGACACATTGGACAGAGGGCTAGGGGCCATTTTGTCCCAGGCGGTTGAGGGGGAGGAGCGTCCAGTGCTATACATCAGTCACAAGCTCTCCATGCAAGAGTTGAAGTATAGCACCATAGAAAAGGAGTGTCTGGCTATCAAGTGGGCGGTCCTCACTCTCCACTACTACCTGCTCAGATACACATTCACCCTGTTCTGACCATGCCCCTCTCCAGTGGCTCCACCACATGAAGGATGCCAACACACGGATCACTCATTGGTATCTGGTCCTGCAGCCCTTTAAATTTGAGGTGGTCCACAGGCTCAGAGCACAGATGGTGGTGACAGATTACCTCTTCTGCTGGGGAGGTCAGCTGCAGGCCAGACAGCTCCCCGGCCTGAGTCGAGCGGCGGGGGTATGTGGCAGCGGGGGCATGGTCAAGCATCAGCTGTGAACAGCAAGGAGGCAGGTTGAAATAACAGGTAATATCTGATGAGGTGCACTTGTGTCAAATTACTGGCGGTCTATTAATCTGTGTCTCTGTGTGTCTTTCAGACAGTCAGGAACGAGAGAGAGTTGTGACACCCCGTCATGTGTGTTTGTTTGTTTGTTTGGTGAAAAGTCACTGAAAAGTGTGTAAAAATAAAAGAACTCACTTGTTCTGAATAGGTTTTGTCCATACTGAAGGAGTATCATCTAGGAATGTTGACCTCTGCTGCCTAGGAGATTCTGCCTCATGGATATCCAGAAGCAACATTCACTGACGCAGACACAGCTGTTCAGCGATGTTTCTCAGTTCAGCGATGTTCTCAGAAAGACAAACATGAGTATAGATCCACATTCAAGAGTGTGTTGTAACTAAATGATTGGAAGATGGGATTTATGAAGTGAAGTTATCTGTGTATGACAGGGCAACATCAGTGGGTGATGAAGCATTACCTCACTGGTCAGGATAACCTTATGGAAACAGAGAGCAGATGTGCAAGCGAAGATAAGTTTCAAGGATTTAACTAGAGCTAGCCAAAATAAGAAGCAATCAAACCAGCCTGTTCCAGTTGCAAGCATGCCACACAGGTATTTCTATCATATATTTTATTCCATTTATTTTTATTGATGTAATTTTAAATGAGTGATTAGACATGCAAGTTAATTGTGCCACATAAAACCCAGGGTTAGTCTTGGCACCTACAGCATGTCAAGAGCACAGACACTTATGATTGCAGATGCAGGGGAGAGCAGGTGCGGTGCAAACTGTAGCTGAAGCCAAATTGTGAGACAGAAATCGTAGTCAGGAAACGGGTGTAGGTCAATCGATCAGCGAACAGAGTAATGCAGGAGAGATGAGGAAATGAGGTCGGAATAATAACAAGAACTGTGGTCTAAATCGGGAAGTCAGTCAGGACACCAAACGGCTCAGTATATTCAGGTACAGGACACAGAACAATACTTCATGTTGACTGAGTGTGAGAGCTGGGCTTATCTAGGGGAAGTGTCCATCCATCCCTTTTCTACTACTTATCCGGGTTGTGGGGTTAGCAACCTAAGCAGAGCAGCCCAAACTTCCCTCTCCCCGGCCACCTCCACCAGCTCTTCTGGGGGAATACCGAGGCATTCCCAGGCCAGCCGAGAGATGTAATCTCTCCAGCATGTCCTGGGTCTGCCCCAGGGTCCATCCCAGTGGGGCATGCCCAGAGAACCTCCCTTAGGAGGCGTCCAGGGGGCATCCTAACAAGGTGCCTGAACCACCTCAACTGACTCCTTTCAATGTGGAGGAGCAGCGGTTCTACTTTGAGTCTCTCCTGAATGACCAAGCTTCTCACCCTGTCTCTAAGGGAGAGCCCAGCCACCCCACAGAGAAAACTCATTTCTACCACTTGTATCCGAAATCTAATTCTTTCAGTCACTACCCACAGCTTGTGACCATTGGTGAGAGTGGGAACATAGATGGACCAGTAAATTGAGAGCTTTGTCTTTTGGCTCAGCTCTCTCTTTAGCAAAACAGACTGGTTTAGCATCCACATCACTGCTGATGCTGCCCTGATCCATCTGTCCAACTCCCACTCCCCCTTACCCTCACTCATGAACAAAACCCCAAGAAACTTAAACTCTTCCACTTTAGGTAGCAACTCCCCCCCGACCCAAAGTAGGCACTCCACCCGTTTCCAGCTGAGCACCATGGCCACGGACTTGAAAGTGCTGATCCTCATCCCAGCCACTTCGCACTCGGCTGCAAGCCATCCCAGTGCATGCTTTAGGTCACAGATTGATGAAGCCAAACAGGACCATATCATCCGCAAAAAGCAGAGACGTGATCCTGATGCCACCAAACCGGACACCCTCCGCCCCTTGGCTGTGCCTAGAAATTCTGCCCTGGTGGAGTCCCACATGCACCGGGAATGAATCTGACTTACTGCCGGCAATCTGAACCAAACTCCTGCCCTGGTCATACAGGGTCTGAATGGCCTGCAGTAGTGGGCCCTGAACTCCATACTCCCAAAGCACCCCCCACAGGGCACCATGGGGAACATGGTCATAAGCCTTCTCCAGGTCCACAGAACACACGTAGACCAGTTGGACAAACTCCCATGCACCCTCCAGTACCCTTGCAAGGGTAAAGAGCTGGTCCAGTGTTCCATTACCAGGACAAATACTGCATTGTTCCTCCTGAATTTGAGGTTTGATTATTGACCAGACTCTCCTCTCCAGCACCTCAGCATAGGCTTTCCTGGGGAGGCTGAGAAGTGTGATCCCCCTATAGTTGGAACACACTGTCTGGTCCCCCTTTTTTAAAAAAAAGGAACCACTACCCCAGTCTGCCAATCCAGAGGCACTGTCCCCGACCTCCATGCAATGTTGAAGAAGCGTGTCAGCCAAGACAGCCCAACAACATCCAGTGCCTTCAGGAACTCAGGATGAATCTCATCCATCCCCCCAAGCCCGGCCACCAAGGAACTTTTTAACCACCTCGGCAACCTCCGCCCCTGTGATGGGCGAGTCAAGCACCCTCAGATTCTGCATCCTCCATGGACAACATGAAGGTGGGATTGAGGAGGTCCTCAAAGTATTCCTTCCACTGCTGGATGATGTCCCCAGTTGAGGTCAACAGCACTCCATCCTCACTGTAAACAGTAGGGACAGAGCACTGCTTCCCCTTCCTGAACCGCCAGACGGTTTGCCAGAATCTCTTCGAGGCCAACCAAAAGTCACTTTTCATGGCCTCACCAAACTCCTCCCACACCCAAATTTTTGCTTCAGTGACCACCAGAGCCGTGTTCCGCTTGGCCCATCAGTATCGGTCTGCTGCCTGTGGAGACCCACAGGCTAACCAAGCCCGATAGGACTCCTTCTTCAGCTTGACAAATCCCCTCACTGCAGGTGTCCACTACTGTGTTCGGGGATTGCCGTCACGACAGGCACCAACAACCTTGCAGCCGCAGCTCTGCACAGCCACCTCAGCAATGGAGGTGTGAAACATGGTCCACTCAGACTCAGTGTACCCATCCTCTAGTTGAAGCTCTGCTGGAGGTGGAAGTTGAAGATCCAACAAACGGGAGCCTCCACCAGATATTCCCAGCATACCCTCACTACACGTTTGGGCCTACCAGGTCTGTCCGGCCTCCTCCCCCAGCATCTGATCCAGCTTATCCCCAGGTAGTGATCAGTTGACAGCTCTGCTTCTCTCTTCACCTGAGTGTCCAAGACATACTGTCGTAGATCAGATGAAATGACTACAAAGTCAATCATCGATCTATGGCCTAGGGTGTCCTCGTGCCACGTTCACTTATGGACACCCTTATGCTTGAACATGGTGTTTGTTATGGACAAACCATGCATGGCACAGAAGTCCAACAACAGAACACCACTCAGGTTCAGATTGGGCAGACCATTTCTCCCAATCACACCCCTCCAGGTCTCACTGTCATTGCCCACGTGAGTGTTGAAGTCCCCCAGTAAAACAATGGAGTCCCCTCATAGTGCACTGTCTAGCACCCACTCAAGGACTCCAAGAAGGCCAGGTACTCTGAGCTACCATTTGGTGCATAAGTGCAAATGACAGTCAGAGACCGTTCCCTGACCTGAAGGCACAGGGAAATGACCCTCTCATTCACTGGGGAGAACTCCGATACTAGCGTGCCGAACTGGGGGGCTACCAATAGCCCCATCCCTGCTGGTGCTACTCACCCTTGGCAACTCCAGCATGGAAGAGAATCCAAACCCGATCCAGGAAATTGGTTCCAGAGCCCAAGCTATGCATTGAGGTGAGCCCACCTATATCTAGTTGGTACCACTCAACCTTACACACAAGCTCAGGCTCCTTTCCAACCAAAGAGGTGACATTCCATGTCCCAAAAGCCAGTTTTGTCAGCCAGGGATTAATACGCCAGGGTCTCCGGCTTTGGCTGCCACCTGATCCACAGTGCACCAGACCCTTACAGCACCTCCTGTGGGTGATGGGTCCACAGGAGAGTGGTTCCGTGTTGCTCATGCAGGCTGGGCCAAGCCAGGCCCCACAGACATCGGCCTGGCCACCAGGTGCTCGCCGATGAGCCCCTCCCCCAGGCCTGGCTCCAGGGTGGGGCCCCGGTATCCCTGATCCAGACAAGGGCCCTCGGATACCTGCTTTTCCTCTCATCAGGGTCATTTGAACTGCTCTTTGTCTGACCTCTCATCTAGGACCTATTTGCCTTGGGAGACCCTACCAGGGGCAAGTGCCCCCGTCAACATAGCTCCTAGAATCCCTGAGGCACTCAAACCCCTCCACCACGTTAAGGTGGCAATTCAGAATTCAGTCACAATTCATATCCTTCACAACAAAGAGCAGGCATTTAGATTAGCCATAATAGCTCAGAGTACATATAACATTTTCATTTTGCCATGCAAGAAAATGGTCTTAAAAGATAGTAGATTGTCAGAGCCAAGTGTAAGGACTTCATAATAATTAAGTACCAACTGTAAATACCTTGCTTCTCCATGGCCAGTCAGAATCTCTGTAGTTGTATGTGATCTCTTCCCCAGGACTGATGCCCTTTCATGCAAATAAGCACAGATGGGGCTTTCCTTTAATTGTGATTGTTTTCATTTTGTTGTTTAGGTTCACATGATCTTCATTGACAAGTCTCCCGAGAGAGCCGTCTTCTTTGGCAGCATGAATCCTGAAACAGAAAGAACACAGTGCTAATTACAAGCTGTAACAATATAGACTGAAACACACAAGCAGTGAATGCAAGTTTCACTGAACAATTAAATAATCATGTTTTGGTATGGCTTTACTTATCTCTTTAATGATACTACTACTTTTACTAGCATGGAGTAGGAAAAAGCAGAGCTTGTGTCCCTGGGTGACCTAGAACTTAAGCATATGTTGTAAATTAAACACCGCATTACACATACCATAACCATTTTCCATTGAAACAAAATTTAAAGGAATAGAAAATGCAAAATGAATACATGCATGGGTTGGTAGCTTGTAATATTGAGAGCCTGGAAGAAATATTTATATTATATTTATATTTATAAATATTTCAGGTGTGTTTGACCATTTATGAGAAAGTTGTGAGCGGTTTTGTATCGCTACTCTAATGCAACCAGTCGGCTGCCATGTTGCCTGTCGGAAGGGAAATGCATGACATCATTTGGGTGTGAGGCTGAGTGTTGCTCTTCAGTACTGAAGGGGCAAAGTGAAAGGTCTACTAAGGTGACAGTGTCGATTTTTTTCACTATACATCTGCAATAATATATTAATGAGCTGCAACCCTGACTTAAGATTAGGACTGGCTGCACTCACCCCAGACAATGTCTTTTTGACACCCTTCACTCTGGAAGGCTTAGGGTCATAAAGTCACAAACAGCAAGACACCAAAATAGCTTCTTCCCCAGGGCTGTAAAAGCTCTGCTGGAGGCCTGATCCGGACTTGGACTCACACTCTGCACCTTACTGTGTTTGGCTACATTGTATAATTACATACTGCAATTTTTTTTACTACTGCTTATATGCCAATATGCTGCTTTTTAAAAGGTTATGTTTATTATTTATTTATTTATTTATTTTATTTTATTGATATGCTGCTGTGATCTGAGCCCTCAAATAGTGTTTCATTGTATAGTAATGTACAATGACAATAAAGAATCTATCTATCTATCTATCTATCTATCTATCTATCTATCTATCTATTACCCACCTGTCTGCACTTTAGTGTTCCACCCACCCTCAGGGACATATTACACTGGTGCTGAAACCCAGGAACACTGAACGGAACCCCTCATGGAGTCCTCCCCATTCAAGGACCTCATCCATGCCCTCGCCACTGCCCAACAGAGCCAACAGCAAGCAATGATCGCCCTGCGCAAAGAACAGGAACAGCACTTTGAGTCTTTGCTGCAGGCTCAGCAGGAAGATCGTTAGGCATTCCGGCACCTACTCAAGTCAGCGGGGCCCTCAGCAACTGCATCTGCGGACCTCCCCCATGTCACCCTTATGAAGATTAGGCCTCAGCTTGCCGCCCAACAGCTCCCTGTTGACAGCTGGCTCAACTACACTGGCTTGAAGTGAGCCATCCTGCAGCGGGTTGGCCACACCCCGGAACAACATCGTCACCGCTTCCATGCCCTGACTCTGGAGGAGGTCATCCAGTTGTTCACTTTCAGCCAACAGCTCCGGGATGCCTGCCGGCGGTGGCTGAGGGCAGAAGATTGCGATGCTGAGGGGTGCAATGCAATGGTGCTGGAGCAGTTCAATGGCTGCCAGAAGGGACAACGAAGTGGGTCCAGTTCCACCACCCGGTGTTGCTGGATTGTGTGATTAAGTTGGCAGAGGACTATCTGGTTCTATCTGGAGGTTCCAGCAGCAGGCGGATATCCTGCATCTTCTCTCTCTCTCTCTCTCTCTCTCTCTCTCTCTCTCTCTCTCTTTCCCTCACTGTCCCCTCTTCCTGTCCCTGCACCACGGAAACAGGGGCTGACCCTCCCACAATGTTGAAAGCTGCAGCAGTGAAACAGCTTCACCATGGTGGTAAGAGGATTCAAATCTTCCTGGACTACCCACCATGGCTAAAAGGAGGGCTCCATTCAACTGTGCCAGGCAACTGCTACGGGATAAGGCTGGGGTCAGGTATGGCCTCCTCTATCCTGCAAGACTCCTGATAACCCACAACGGCACACAGATTTCGTTCATGGACCCCAAGAAAGCTGAGGAATACGCTGAACGTATTGCTGCACCAGATCTGACCACATTGAGACAGGAGGACACTTAAATTGCTACAGACAGGGAAGGTCAAGGTATTTAAAACGATGATTATGCACTGTCGCTGACTGCTTAGCTCTCGTGGCTAACACTAGCATTGGCACTGATGACTACATGCACACAATATACACACACATGCAGCTGGTGCATTTAATGTTTAATGTTAGATGTTAAGACTGCCCCTTTCATAAGACAGTTAACCGACAGGCATTATGTCCTGCCTCGTGAAACATGACGATTGCATTGTTAATGTTTGTTGAATAACTCATTTTGAACCCTAATATCAGTTTGGGTATTAGTTTTGAGGTATAGAGTTGGCTCATTGCCCAGCGATACTCAGTGTAAACTGTTACTACTTCCTCTGATTTATTCTGCCATGATTAAAGTCATTGTTGATGGTAATTCCCTGGTCGGAAACACAACTAAGTGAATTATTTTTGTTCTGGTGGCACAGTGGTGTAGTGGTTAGCACTGTCGCCTCACAGCAAGAAGGTTCTGGGTTCGAGCCCAGTGGCTGGCGGGGGCCTTTCTGTGTGGAGTTTGCATGTTGTCTGCGTGGGTTT
>JANZLB010000028.1:10676114-10688564 GCA_026167865.1 Notarius quadriscutis
TAGTTTTGGATATATGCTCCGGAAACAAACATTGCTCTTAGAAACTAAGTCAAAATCTATTTTTTATGTAAAAATTTAAAAAATACTTTTTTCAAAAATCCAAAATAGCAAAAGGCACTAGTTCACATGTTGCCTGATATGTATACAAAGTTTCATGAAGATATCTTCAGTAGTTTTAAAGATATGGCCTGGAAACGAAAATGTGACTGGGTGGATGGACGGAACCCGTTTCTATAGACCCGCCAAACTTTGTTTGGGCAGTAATAATATTTAAAAGTCAAAACAATGATGCCTTTTCTGTTATCAGCTAAAATTGTCATCTTATAAACATAATATTGTTGCACTTACACATGAATGAAATATTGAAGTGTTTTGAAACTAAATGACAAACGAGTCCAAGCCACCAGTGTATTTCACTGTACAGAATTGGCTTATTAACAGGCAAAAAAAAAATTGAAAATAAGTGGCCAGAGTTTAGTGTGTGTGTGTGTGTGTGTGGGGGGGGGGGGGGGTGTTCACCAGTTAGTCCACATTTCTTTGTCAAGACGAGTCAAACTGGTCTGGTTTGGGTTTTTGTGTACCAAGTAAATGCAACGGCTTGTTTGTGAACAGATGAATGTAAATGACAGTGAGTATCTTAAAGCTTTAATATTGTGAATAATTTGAATCCAAAATCAGCATAATAACTATCATGTATGATTGTATAATTACTTAGTCACTGTACTGCAAGTCTGTGAATTTGTTGCATTTGACTTTTACTCTCTACTTTTTGAAGGAAGAATATTTTTTTCTTGTTAGACTCAGACAACTTCAATGAGTTGATCTAAATTCCTAACAAATCTAAACTATAGCAAATGTGACTGTGGGAATGATGCCTAATAATGATACCTTTCACTGTCATCTATTTTCTGCAATGTTCACTTTGCATTTATCAAGGCAGCTGCTTACTAGCAGTTAATTATTTCTCATCATATAATCAAACGTTTGTGAGATGAGGAATAAAGCTGATGTTTGTTAGCTTTAGCGTGTGGTTTCTCACATTGCATGGTTCCTTGTTTATAGAGGCACAAATTTACCATCAGGAACTAAAATCAATGTGTGATTTATGGCAGATAGCGTTTTCTTTTGTGGATCTTGTTTTGTACCTTTACTTTCATACTTGTAGTAGATTTAACAATTTATAATGTTTCTATATTCTACATTACCATTAGTGAAAAATTTGAAGCTATATTGTAAATTTTACCTGAGGAATTTTGGTACTTTTACAAACTCTGGTAATAATACATATTTAGACTTAACACATTATATGTGCTGTTATGAATAGTGCGAGTGTACGTGTATGTAAATGATTAGTATGTTATGTGTATTTGTGTAAGCCTGTGAAAATGTGTATGACATCATTATTTGTAACACTATTGAGCTTATAATGCACTGCTCTTTTCAGACATTCAAAACATTTTTAGACATGAGTGCATCATATGGCTGCAGATCTGTCAGCTGCGCCTTCATACTGTGAATTTTCTGTTCTGCTACATGCCAAAGGTGTTCAATTGAATTTAAAACCAGTGACTGGAAAGGTCAAGTATCTGAGACAAGAGACAAGTATCTGCATGATTTTATGCATTGTGCTACTGTCATGTGATTTTGCTGTCATGTGTCTTATTGCATAATTGCTTGGATGTACAGGTGTTCTTAATAAAGTGACCAGTGGGTATAACTATCCTTGTTAACAAAGGATTGCTGTGTGTTTATTTTCTGAATTAATGAGTAAGATTTTTTTTTTCTAATTTTTCTTCTTCTTCTTCTTCTTTGTTTTGTGTGTGTGTGTGTGTGTGTGTGTGTGTGTGTGTGTGTGTGTGTGTGTGTGTGTGTGTGTGTGTACATGTGTGGCTATAGAGGAAAAGACATGGACTCCAAAATTAGTGTATCTGGGGAACAGGACAAAGAGAGAGACAAAAGGTGAAAGAATAAGTTGGCTCTGTGAAGCATATTGTATGTACTCTCGCAGGAATAAACACTAATTAGATTAGACTCGTGTTAGCATACATGTATAGTTCAAGCACTCTGTCATTGTATAACACAACACATTTACTTTGTGACAACCCCAAAGGTCCATTTAAGAAATGAAAGTGACAATTTAAAAGCAAAGTTCAAATAGTTAATACAATAAATAATATAAATAAGAGCTAAAAACAGAATAATCATACAAAATATACTCAAAATATTAGCAAATATGCCATACAGTGTAAACTGTTTGATAATCTGCCCTGGTTACTTATTGCACTGGTATACAGCAGCATAGATTATTGTTGCACATATTCATAAACAGTGTATTTCACATTATCAGCATAGCTTATTGTGCATGTTCAGTGAGAGATTATCTCAGACTAAAGAGATTCAGAGTTCAGCAGGTTTATGGCTGTTGGGGAAAAAAAAAGCTATGTTTTTTTAGTCTGTTTGTGCGAGTATGGATTGATCTGAAGTGCCTGCCTAATGGGAGGAGTTTAAAAAAGTTATGTCCAGGATGAATGATCATTAACTTCTAAACGAAGTAGATCAGTGTCCTGTGAACTGGGTTTGGCTCAAGATGTTTAATACTGGCTGATAAGTCATAAAACACTTGGGAGCATACTGTTAATTATTTATACTGGGGTGATGTGATATGGCATGAGGTGCAGCGATTATTACCCAAAGTGGGTAATTATAACAATTTGTCCTGAAGGTTTTTTTTTATTATTCTTGTTATACTATAGTGATGTTAACTTTTACCATTTTAAATTGATTATAAAATTACACATTGTATTTTTTTATTTTTTAATAACCATTTCAGTTGGAGAGTTTAGAGAAACAACTCGCTGAGAGGTGAAATTATAATATAATGAAAAATACTGACATTTGCAATGGTCATGTTTGCATTAGTCTGGTCCAGGTTGAGAGATCAGACTCACCTGAACCCAGCCACATATCTATGAAGAGTAGCAGGTCAATGAACCCTCCATGGAACATCAGAGACAGTTCTACTGATCTGAGGTAAGGAAAGTGTGAAGGTGTTTTCAGAACAAGATGTTTATCCCACCCTTTTAATCTAATAATTTAGGCCTGTTTATAGTAAAATATATATTTTATATATGCTAGAATTATGACACAACATACATTTATTTATTGAATATTTAAGGTAGAATCTGCTTTGAATTAGGAAGCCCAATTTAAACTTCCCTGTTTCCTAAATTTTGGCTCAAACAGTGCATTTCCTAGTCTGATGGAGGGTAAGAGATCAGACTCGCCTGAACCCAGCCACGTATCTATGAAGAGTAGCAGGTCAATGAACCCTCCATGGAACATTGGAGACAGTTCTACTGATCTGAGGTAAGGAAGGTGTGAAGGTGCTTTCAGAACAAGATGTTTAATCCCACCCTTTTAATCTATAATTTAGGTCTGTTTATAGTAAAAATATATTTTATATATGCTAGAATTATGGCACAACATACATTTATTTATTGAATATTTAAGATAGAATCTGCTTTGAATTAGGAAGCCCAATTTAAACTTCCCTGACTGTTTCCTAAATTTTGGCTCGAACAGTGTGTTTCCTAATCTGATGGAGGGTAAGAGATCAGACTCACCTGAACCTAGCCATGTATCTATGAAGAGTAGCGGGTCAATGAACCCTCCATGGAACACCAGAGATATAAACAGAGAAAGTTCTACTGAACTGAGGTAAGGATAATGTAGACAGTGTGCTCTCTAATCTCAGAACAATTAAAAAATGTTTTACTCCATCCCTTTCTTATTTCTAAATAAAGATATTTTATGGTAAAAATAAATTTCACCAAATAAATCTTTCAGACAGAATTACTTTGCAGGTTTTCACAACTCCACTGATTGGTTTGCTCTCACAATGCATGTCTTATTTGAGCAGAGGGTAAGAGACCAGAGTCTGACAGAAATAACTATATCCATCATGAATGACTTCAGAATACACACATAGGCTCAACAGAAAGCTGTTAGAGGGAATTATTTTACTCTGTATCACTATTTCTCTCTGCTCATCATTCAACATTCCTGCAGCAATCTGATGTGCTTATGTAGCGAGCAGTCATGTCACAGGGCACTAACACATGTAAGAGACCAGAGTATGTGCCACCCTGGTAATTTCATTCCAGGGAAATATTTACCTCAAGCCAATCTCAATAACCCAAAAGACATTCAGGTTCCTTATACCAAGAAGTAGGATTGTGGTTCCATTCATTAATAATCTCTTATTGACAACAATACCAAAGATATATGAAAAAGAATTAAAAAGAAAAAGGGTGTAGAAATGGCTAACTAAGAGAAGGGAGGTATACTAAAAGAAAGATTACACATGCACACACATTCACACACAACAATAGAGGGTCAAGACCAGTCATGTACAGATGAAGATGGCACACAGGAAAGATGTTACCACCACCAGAAGGAATCAGCCCACCCCCCACCCCACTTTAGGCTCTCAGCCTAAAAAAAAACAAGGAAAGAAATACAGAAAATTAGTGGGGCCACACACTCAACCAATAACTAAAGCACATTAACTACCATTGACTAATTGCTAAACATTGGTTATCAGTAGTGGTTCGAGGCACTGCGGCTGCTAGAAAAGGAGCGACACCCAGAGGAGATGTTTATGACTTTGAAGGAGGTGATCATGACCACAGCAGAGGATGTTCTCAGTAGAAAACCAAGGAGGACCAACCAGCAGTGGATCTCCAAGGAGACTTTGCAACTGATAGAGAGGAGGAGGAAGCTCAAGGATGGGTGGGCCACCGAAGATGGGGAGGAGAGGTACAGAGAGGCAGACAGAGTGGTGCAGAGAAAGGTCAGAAGGGACAAGGAGAGGTGGCTGGAGGAGCAGTGTGCTGCAGTGGAGGTAGGGCTTAAGCACCACAACAAGAGGAAGGCCTATGGCCTCATCAAGACCTTGAGGAAGGGCTTCCAGCCACAAAAGAGGAACATCAAAGACCCAGAGGGCCATGTCCTGACAGATCTCCAGGACATCCTGAGGAGATGGAAGGACTATGGCGAGAGTCTCTATCACAACAACAATAACCTTGACATGAATGACATCCAAGAACAAGGTCCTGTCATCTTGGAATCAGAAGTACAAGAGGCCATCAGGAGACTACCCAATAACAAAGCCATGGGTATCAATGACCTTCCAGCAGAGCTACTCAAGACCGATAACCCGGAGATGACCAAGGTGCTCTGCAAGCTGTGCAACAAGATCATGGAGACGGGTGAGTGGCCGACAGACTGGCTTAGATTAGTGTTCATCCCGATTCCGAAGACCACAGGGGCCACAGAGTGTGCAGACCACCGCACCATCGCCCTGATCAGTCATGCCAGCAAGATCCTCCTGCGAGTCCTGCTCCAGAGGACCCAGAAGACCACCAAGGAGCAGTTTGCGGAGGTGCAAATGGGCTTTCAGAAGAAGGTTGGCAACCAGATCTTCAATATCAGGATCATTATGGAGAAGGCAAAGGAATTCAACACCCAGCTGTACATGGCCTTCATCGATTACAAAAAGGCGTTCGACTCAGTGCGTCACTCCAAACTGTGGGACGTGCTGAGGAAGATGGGAGTCAGTGGCACAGTAATTAAACTACTGAGGAACCTGTACAGTGGGCAGCAGGGGGTGGTCAGAGTGGAAGACAACTTCACGAAGTGGTTCACCATCGGGAAGGGAGTGCGACAGGGCTGCCTTTTGTCACCCATATGCTTCAACTTCTACTCTGAGGAGGTGATGCAGCAGATGGCAGATGAACTCAACTGGGTTGGAATCACCATCAGCGGCCAGGAGCTGAACAACCTACGCTTCACCAACGACATTGTGCTGATAGCAACATCACCAGCACGATTACAGGCTCTGCTAGATGAGGTTGACAGAATCTCCAGGGAGTACCAGCTGGAGATCAACACCAAGAAAACAAAGGTGATGGCAGCCACCAGGGACCCAGAACAACTTAACATTCACTGCCGAGGTGTCACATTGGACCAGGTGGAGAAGTTCAAGTACCTGGGTTTCGTCATTGAGCAGACAGCAGATTGCAGCCACGAGATCAGGGCTTGGCTTGGAGCAGCAAGATCCGCCATCCAGTCACTCACCACTCTGTGGAGGGACTGCGCTATCCAGAAGAACACCAAGCTGAAATGCCTGAGGACGCTGGTATGGCCTGTGGCATTGTACAGCTGTGAGATGTGGACCCTGAGAGCTGCGGACATTAAGAGACTGATGGCATTCGAGATGGACTGCTACAGGCAGGCACTGAGGATCATCTGGATTGACCACAGAACCAACGAGTCAGTCCTGGAAGAGATGGGCATGGAGCGGCAGTACGTGGCAACCATCAAAAGGTGGAAGCTACAGTACTTCGGCCACATCATCAGGGCACAGAACCTCTGCACCCACATCCTCGAGGGCAGAATCAATGGGAAGCGGTCGAGGGGACACAAAGACGCCGCTGGAAGGACGACATCAGAGACTGGACGGGGAGACCAGTGGGGGAATGTATGACCGTCACCAGAGAGAGGAGACAGTGGAGAGCGGTGGTGTATGCTGTGTCCATGGTCCCCAACCCTCAACAATGAGGATGGGACTAGACAGACAGACAAGTTATCAGTAGCTGTAAAAAAAAAAAAAAGCGCCTCCTCCCAGTGGTGTAACACAAAAAGAGAAAGTAAAAAAAAGAAAAACAAATGACAAATACAAGGAAAACATTACAGAATAGCAATTGTGTGTGATGGCCACACATGTAATTTGCAAATTAAGAACTAAATAAACAGACTAAACCTTCCTCATAACACATATTCATATACACACGACTAACAATAGTTGAAAAAAAGAACCAACAACAGTTATGCTAGTGGTGGCCACTAACCACTACCAATGGCAGTTGTCATGGCCCAAAGGTTGCAGGTGCAGATTAGGACCCAATAAGCAGCTACGGAAATCACAGGGAAAAAGACAGAGATGTACCTTGTCAAAGTGAAGCAAAGACTCTGCAAGGAAGAGCACTGGCTGAGAATAATAAGGAAACAATGAATATCCTCCAGGGTGCAAATCCAAGAATGTCAGGCAAAAATAGAGTCCAATATCCAAAGTGAGTAATCCAAGGTATAATCCAAAAATTACAGGCAAAAACTCATAATTCAAAAACAGAGTTCAAGAGTCAAAAAGCCAGAGAAGTGCAAAAAAAAAAAAACCATGAACTAGAATAGATGTGATAAGGATTATATTTCCATGATGTGTTATTTTCCACACCATGTTGGAAGATCCAGGCTGGATCATGACAGTACCCCCTTACGAACACCTCTGGTTGTCCCAAATAGGGCTTCTGAATTCTTACAGCGGAAGTAAGACAAAGAGGCACATAGAGACACTTGGGTGGACCGTTACCTGGTCATGGATCACTGGATAGAGCATTCTGGACAGCAGTTTCTATGTCAAGCTGATTAGCAGGCACTAGACAGTGAGCAGGGGGAATGGATTCAACAGTAGCTTGCTGAGAGTCCAGAGAATCCTACCTGGACATCTGCCTTGGCATTCTTGGAGCCTGGTCTAAAAGAGAGCACAAAGTTAAAGCAGGAGAAGAACAATGACCATCTGGCTTGGTGTGAGTTAAGCTGTTTAGTAGACTTAATGTACTCAAGATTCTGATGATCTGTCCATATGATAAACAAGTCTCAGTCCCCTCCAACTAATGCTTCCACTCTTCCAGAGCTAGCTTGATTGCTAACAGTTCTCAATGTCCTATGCCACAGTTGCGCTTTGCATGAGTCAAGTGACAAGAGCACACAGGGATGCACCTTACTGTCTTTGGCTGATCTCTGAGACAGGATGGCCCCAATGCCAATGTCCAAAGCATCGACTTCAAAGACAAACTGAGTGGCTGGTCCAAGAATAATGAGATCAGGTGCAGTGATGAACCTATTCTTTCATGAAGTGAAGGCCCTCTTGATACCATTAGTCCAAGAAAAGGGGCACTTGGAGGACAGGAGCTCAGTCAAAGCAGTGGCACTATAGTTTCTAATAAGCTTCTGATAGAAGTTAGCAAACCCAAAGAAGCGCTGAATTCCTTACAGGAAGAGAGAATGGAGGGACACTCAGAGACCTTGTCAGGATCCATTTGGATCACCTCTGGTGATATCATTAAGCCCAAAAAAGAAATGGTGTATTTATGGAATTCCCATTTCTTTGCCTTGGCAAAAAAAAAAAAAAGGTTCTTCAGGAGCCATTGCAGGACCTATCTGATGTGGAATCAGTGAGTCTTGAACATGAGAGAAAAAGATCAGGATGTTGTCGAGATATATGAAGGCAAACTGGTTAATGAAATCTTGTAGGACATCATTGATCAGAGTTTGGAAGACTGAAGGGGTGTTAGTAAGCCCAAACAGAAGAACTAAATATTCATAGTCATTTATTGTGATATTAAATGTGGTCTTCCTTTATTCACACCAGATGGTGGGAATTGTGGTGGTCCAATTTGAAGAAAAACTGAACCTCCTGTGGCAATTCAAAGGTTGTGGATGTAAGTGGTAAAGGGTACCAGTTCTTAACCATGATTTTGTTTAATCCCTGATAGTCAATGCAGGGTCTGAGAGACTTGTCTTTCTTCTCCACAAAGAAAAACCTTGCTCCTGCTGGGAACAATAACAGACAGATAATGCCAGGCACTAATGACTGAGAGATGTATTTGTCCATAGCCTCTTTCTCTCGTGAGGGGAAAAGGAACAGATATGTTGCTTGGGAGGTGTGGTTCTAGGTAACAGTTCTATAGCACAATTGTACATCCAGTGTGGAGGAAGAGAGGTGGCATGAGCCTTACTGAACATCAAACAAAGGTCCAGACATTCGGGAGGAACATTAGAATAATCCATGGTTTCATCAGGGCTGGCAACTAGAGAGGCCAGAGGAGTCTGAGCTATTGACAAGCAGGTAGCCAGGCAGTGAGTACTCCAAGAGAGGATGGTCCCATCACCCCAGTTGATGTGGGGGTTGTGTAAGCATAACCATGGGAGGCCAAGCACAATAGGCTCATGAGAATCATTCATGGCGAAGAAATAAATTTATTTGATGTGGTTCCCTGAAATCTTCAAATTTACTGGGTCAGTGTCATGAGAGATGGGACTAAATTCAGCCCCATTCAGGGCTCTGGTCACAAGGGGACAATCTAATTCCAGCAAGGAGATGCCCAACTCCTCTGCCAGGGAAGCCTTAATAAAACTCTGGTCTGCCCTAGAGTCAATGAAGGCCTTGACAGATTGAATCTTATTCTGAAAAATTATCTTGACAGGAAATGCTGATCTCTCAGCAGGGGAAGAACATGTAGAAACACCTACCCTTATCCCTGCAGCTACTGATGGGCAGACCCTTTTAACAAGCAGTGGGAGATGAAATGCCCAGTCTGTCCACAGTAAAAGCAGGAAATGGTCTCATGGCAGCACCTTCTTTCCTCTGGAGTTTCCTGTGTCCTGCCTAATTGCATGGGCTCTGGTTCAGCAGAGGTGGCACTATTCAACGGAGGGGCGATGGGCCTAGGCTCAAACCTATGATGACTTCTCTGATTCTGCAGCTGTCAGCAAGCATCCACCCAACTGGCAAGGTCCACCAGGCCATCCAAAAGTTCAGGAAGGTCATGAGGTACAATCTCATCCAAAATAGCATGATTCAGTCCATGAAAGAAGGTGTCATATAAGGCACTGGCGTTCCAATCCACTGCTACGGCCAGAGTTCAAAACTCGATGGCATAGTTATGAACTGAGAAACCTCCTTGCTTTAGCCCCATTAGCTGTCTAGCCATTTCCCTGCCCTTAAGAAATCAGTCAAAAACCTTCTGCATTTCTTCTGAAAACTCCTTAAAACTCAAACAGCAGAGAGCCCTGGCATCCCAAACCACTGTCTCCTACTCACTTGCCTTTCCCATTAAAAGTGTGACGATGTGTGTTACACAGGAGCTCTTTGAAGGGAAGGCAGATGCTTGAAGTTCCATAGCTAAGGAGCAATGAGAGAGGAATGAATGACCGGTCCCGGGCACACCATCATATAGCTGTGGGACAGACAGACAAGGCTCTCAGGGAGGGGGCAATATAGTAGACACAGGTCAGCAGATAGGTGCTGACTCTGGTCGGCCAGCAATCAAAGCTTGAAGGCTCTCCATCTGGGAGGAGAGTCTTTGTAGACTTGCTGATGAGCACTGAGTATAAAACCCTGCTTAGCCAATACTGTTTTGAATGCATCATAGTCTGCTGGGTCCATTATGATAGCATAAATATTCTGTTATGGCCTGAAGGTCTGAGGTGCAGATGAGGACCCAATGAGCAGCTAAGGAAATTACAGGGGGGAAAAACAGAGCTGTACCTTCATCTTGAAGTGAAGCAAAGATTCAACAAGGAAGAGCACAGGCTTAAAACAATAATAAGGCTGAAAATAATAAGGAAACAGTGAATATCCTCCAGGGTGCAAATCCAAGAATGACCGGCAAAAACAGAGTCCAGTATCCAAAGTGAGTAATCCAAGGTATAATCTAAAAATGACAGGCAAAAACTCATAATCCAAAAACAGAGTTCAAGAGTCTAAAATCCAGAGAAGTGCAACAAGAAAAAAAAATAGAATAAATGTGATGGTGAGTACATTTCTGTGATGTGTCATTTTCCACACCATCTTTACATAAGGTAACTAATGGCAAATACATAGCAGGTGTGCTCATGCAACAGGGGTGAGAATAAGGAAACATGGATTGGACTCCATGGAACACAAACACACAGCTCAGGACTTGGAAGATCCAGGCTGGTTCATGACAGGCAGTAGGCAACCAACAATACAAGGGGAGTAGCAATTGAAAATCAGCAAAAACAGTCTGAGGCAAAGGCAGATTAAAGCAAAGCCAGCTCTAAGACCAAGCAACTATAGGCAAAGCAGCAATATTCTTGCAGCCCAGGGCTACAATCCCGATCATGTGGCATCCATCAGCACAAGGAAAAAAAGAACCTACGGTACAGTACTTACCTTGTTACTAGATCCAAAATGAGGGGATCTGCAACAAGGCCGAAGTTGGGTTAACCGGAAATGGAGTACGCACTTGGCATCAGACAATGCTACCTGCCTTTAGATAGAATGTCCCATATGCTGATTCAGAAAGTGATTAAGAAAGCAATGTCATACATACCCAAGTAGAGCAGACAGGAATACAACACAAATCCATTCTGTCACAATTGTTAAACCAGAGCATTATTAATAACACACAGGTGGATATTCATTCATTGAATAACCTGCTCTTTTCTCAAAGACTCCCATCCTTCATACACAAATACTGCTAAATGTTAATGCTGACAGTGTGTTGGAATAGGGAGAATACTGCATGATGCTTAAATTGATTTTTTGTCTGAATGCTGTTAAGCTTTGAATAATATTTTTTTCTGTTTGCAGAACCCAAAAGGAGATATCAAATATGAATAGAAATCAACTGGAATCCATATTCAAGGTGAATATTTAAATGCTCTGTGTGTGTGTGTGTGTGTGTGTAAAATGGTATTTAACTTTATATGTGGGCGGCATGGTGGTGTAGCGGTTAGCACTGTCGCCTCACAGCAAGAAGGTCCTGGGTTCAAGCCCAGCAGCTGGCGAGGCCCTTTCTGTGTGGAGTTTGCATGCTCTCCTCGTGTTTGCGTTGGTTTCCTCTGGGTGCTCCAGTTTCCCCCACAGTTGAAAGGCATGCAGGTTAGGCTAATTGGTGGCTCTAAATTGACTGTAGGTGTGAGCGTGAATGGTTGTCTGTGTCTATGTGTTAGCCCTGCGATGACCTGGCGACTTGTCCAGGGTGTACCTCTATCAGCTGGGATAGGCTCCAGCTTGCCTGCGACCGTGTAGGACAGGGTAAGCGGCTACAGATAATGGGTGGATGGATGGATGGATGTTACCATTGGGTAAACATGGTAAAAACTCCCATTTCTAGGTTCATATGGTAGACATCACATTCAGTGACATCATGTAAAGGACATGAGGGTCATCTATTTAATTCTGACGCAACACAAATACTCTGTTAGAAGCAAGCAAGCATTATATGTTAACTCACAATGGCTTTTCAGTTTCCTCACATATTGTACTGAAAAACCTTGGAATATTGATTTAGTTGAAGATCTTGCTGTCTGGATTCTTCAATCTTTAAATCTTCATATTTCAATACTTTGGAATTTGTAGCTCTTTGCCCCACAGTACCTGATCAAACTCTTTGACATTATGATATTCCATGTTTGAATGGATCAAAAGTTGCAGGATCTTTATTAGTATTTACAATATTCACCTTCCTGGGCGGCACGGTGGTGTAGTGGTTAGCGCTAGAAGTCACAGCAAGAAGGTCCGGGTTCGAGCCCCGTGGCCGGCGAGGGCCTTTCTGTGCGGAGTTTGCATGTTCTCCCCGT
>JANZLB010000028.1:12092646-12104584 GCA_026167865.1 Notarius quadriscutis
TATATATAAACTCAGTATAGTTAGTTATCACAGAACACAGAATAGTGCATACATACAGTTGAATAGTTTGCTTGCCCTTTTGTTTCCTCAAATCTTCCTATTCTACTTTAATAGCCTTTGTTATTCATGTTAAATCAGTAGAATAAGTCATAATATGTTTAAAGATAATTCATAGCTTCATTTACAGCCCTTTAAATGTTCATGAAAATACAGCTTGTGGCTCAGGCAAAATTTGAGTTTGACACCCTGCTCTATAACTTAGGAAAGCTGAAACCATGACAACTGAATTTGAGTCCAAATGAAAAGCTTTTAATGGTGCTGTAAACAGACTTCATTCCAGTACAAAAAAAAAAAACATATTCTTTAAAAACGTCCAACATAAAATATTCTACATTAAGTATCATTAGTACCCCAATGTGTGGGCTTTTTATTAAACAAACCTATATTTCAGCCAGCCAGAGTAGTGCAATTGTTAGCAGGAACACAATTTTTAAAATACAAACATGCAAATAATAATGGTTTTTAAATGAGTTGTAATGATAATGACATATATCCAACAAAACAATACCTACTCTCAGATGAAAGTCAATCTGCCATGATTTTTTTTTTTTCCAACCTAGAACCATGAGGAGTTGTTATGTAATCTAGTGTATGAGCGAGTGTGTATTCTTGCATGCAGTTAAGGGGGTTGAAGGTGATAAAAGTTCTCCTTCACAGAGATATTTCTACACACGTGTGTGTGTGTGTGTGTGCGTGTGTGTGTGTGTGTGTGTGCTGAATAGTATTGTGCGTGTATTGAGTCCTGCACAGAAATAGGGAGGTATAAAAAGCTTATGTCAGTCAGCAATTTTTCATGCTAATTCCTGTAGGAACAGATGCCGAGACTATTCATATTGTTCAAGGCCTGTGTGTGTGTGTGTGTGTGTGTGTGTGTGTGTGGCAAATGACAGTGAGAATAGTGTTATCCTTCAAATGGCATCTACAGTAGCCTAGTCACTGTGCTTTATGCTCCTAACGCAATTACAGAAGCTTGCAATCACTCATAACGAGCTACAGAGCATTACCACGAAAGCTAGAAGGCATGTAAAGAGTACCAGTTTAGTGAAGAAACCAACAGAAAGAAATGAGATGAATTTAATCATGCTGGATCAGGTATGATATAGTGATCGATGGCAGTTATTCATTCACAAATCTTTAAGCAGGTGTGCAGGCCATTTTACACAGCATATGAAATTAGTGCATTCTCCAATTTTATCCAAAAAAGGAGCAGTGCAAGTCTAAGATATTGTTCCTACCAAACAGTAACAGACCTAGCATTAAAAAAAAGAAAAGAAAAAAAACTGTAGCCTGAGTTTCCAGGTCATGTTTGCTGAACGAGCAGAGGCACAGAAATAGAATCATTTCTCCCATCGGGGAAGGAGGGAGTATACCCAGACTGTGGTGTAGTCAAGGCTATGTGTCATGTATACACATGCTTTTTCCAGTGTGCTTTCCAGTGGGTGCTTAATTCTAATGATAGTAGACCTACTTAGATTTTTTTGGTATTGAAGGAAAAGTTCACACTGAATGACTTACATAATAATTTTTATAATTAACATGTGCTCTTCAGTGAGATATATCTTCCAAGATATAACTTTTTTGTTTTGTTTAAACTTCATTTATTGACGTTAGTCTATTTTCACTTTGGCTAATGTTTTCCAACATTACCTACAATCCTGCTTGACTACTTGACTGATGATAGTGACGCCAGTAGGTTTTAGCCAGTGCTTCATCAATGCTTTAGTCCTTTAGTCTGTCCAGATCTTTTACCTCCTCATCTGTAAACTCTGCTCCAACAGCTCATCTACCAACAACTTTCATACTAAGGCCATTGCACTCATTGTGTCATAGTTCTCTACTTAGCCAGACCAAGGCTCTGAGCTGCATTGCATTCTGGACCTTTGTGCCTCGTGTTCGTTCTCTCCACTACGTCAGTGTTGGATTTTTCATTTGATATTGAACATCACTGGAAAATGGCCAACAAAAAAACATATGTTTGCTCTTTTGTTTGTCAAAATTAACTGCAAAACTTGATTGTTATCACTTGTGTTGAAGATTGCTGAACTGTTTTTCACTCTCCTGTGGTGGCAAACTGGCAGAAAACTACCAAGTTCTCAATGGAGTAAATGTTGTTATTGGCACCAACCAACAATTTAGCACCATAATTGCTAAGCACAATACAATCATTTCTATATAAAGATATTTAATGGATTTGATGGGGGACTTCACTGGTAGGGCAGGGTCAGACAAAACCTGTGCATCTGTTTGAACATATGGAATACAATTTGATTGCTCACTTTCATTTGATATTTTTTGAAGAATTTTGATGAGTTAATTGTTCATTTTGTACAGATGAATGAAATTTCATGTGCATGCAGATACAGTTACAGATGTAGAATGTTGAAATACTACTAATATTAGCATTTGCGAGACTACTCATGATAAAATGTCTACTTTAGACTGGACTACACCACAGAACACAGGTCATTTTCAATGTTACTCATTAGTGGAAACTAAAACATGGACAATGTCAGGCCATATGAGGAAAACATGGGACAGACCACTGCACACCTCTCTTCCTGTAGGTTCTTTATGAAAACAGGTCTAAGCAGAAAGGCCCAGTGAGGGACCTCATACTTGCAACAGTTGGCTTTGAACTAAGACTAAGTCCACATAAATATGTTTTAGTTTTAAAACACGGCACTTTCGCTATGTTTTGCTACAATTCATCCCTCTGTCACATGACCCTTTCTGGATGAAAACAAACGGCATCAGCTATTTATACCAGCACATGCATGAACAGGAGAGAGGAACTGTCAGGGCCTTCTAGACCTTCAGAGAGGGCCCAAACATATCAGCATTTCAAATGTGATATTTAATTTCTTTTATTCTTTAATTGCTTTCATTCTTTCATAATTTCATGATAATTATTCTCTTCTCATTCTAATTTGGCCTCATTTTCTATCAAATTTACTTCAGAAATGAAAAGGTTACTGTCCTGAAAACATTAAAATAGATTTATCCAATGAGATTTTTTTGTTTGTTGTCTCTAGGCTGAGAAGTGTTTAGAGCTGGCTCACTCATTGGTTAGAACGTCATTGCTAGGACAGAAGGCCATGGCAGTGAATGTTTATGTAAGAAGTAACAGATGAATTAGCCAATCAGATTTTGATTTATAGTTGGAGGGACCACAAATTTATCACCCTAGGCCTTTTCGAAGGCCAACGCGAACTTAACCGTGAGTTGGTGCAGCAGTGAAGTCACCTTCTAGCCGGTGTAGCGTTCATCAGTAGTGTTAGTGAATGCTAATAAAGCAGTCAAGCCAGTGCTATTGACAGCAAGTAGCACAGGCTAACGACCGATAAACTAAGATTTCTGTCTTCAGACTCTTCTTCCACACTGCACGCTCATTACAGTATTTTTCAATCATACTTAAGTATTCATTTCCCTATGTAATTTACTGAGTTACTTTTAAAATCAACATCGACAGCTACATGCAACGGAGTGACCTGGCAGCCTGCTGCTAATCCCTTGCAAAATCCTTTGCCCTGTTGCTTTTTTGGTGTGTCTGGCTAAGTTTTAACTGAGCTGAAGTCCCAGCTCTAATAGTAACAATTCACTACTAATGGAGGCATGAGCATCGTGGATACAAATGCAAGAAAGTTGAGGAAACACACTCAAGGTTAATTTGGATGGAGGGAAACAAGAATACAGAAATGAACAAGAATATAAAACCTGAAATATATACAGTGCATAGCATTAGTGATTATAGTCAAGACACACGTCAAAAACATGTCAAGACACACGTCAACCCCCCCCACACACACACACACACACACACAAAAGCAAAATTGTGTGGAGAACTGAACTAAGAAGCATGGCATGACATGCAAGCAGAACTCACCTTTCTGGGAACCACAACGCATGCTGTGAGAATTAATTCATGACACTGACCCTGACCAGGACAAAGATGAACAAATGTTTAAAACACATTTTGCACCAGAAGTGTCATGAGACCACTAGCATGTAATGTCGCAAGGTCCCGATCCTGATGCATACCTCTAGTGGCACATTTCTTCCTGATTAATTTCATTTTCTCTAAAACATCGCCGCCAAAAAAAGCACTAAAGTGCAAGTTAAAATTTGACATATTCTTTGCTTTGTTGATTCCACTTTAGATTGGTGTCTCTGCAGTAACACACAAACTGCACATGCAACTATTACGTTACTGCAGTTGCTTACACTCTTAGGCTGATGATACATGGGGCAACTTTTTGGGCAGTGTTGCCAGGCAATTGCGCTTCGACACTTTCCCATTGAGATTAGGCAACATAATTTCTATCTGCACCATTTTGATCATTTTGGGCAACTTTTTAAGATCATCCAATCAGAGTGCTAGCAGCAAATCACATGACCACCTGAGAAATTCTGAAATTTTCAACAAAGATGCCGTCGTCTCCGGCAGTGGAGCAAAGAAAAAGAGAGACGACTTATATATTTTTATACCGATAAGCTGTTATGTGTAAACCCAAAGTGGTGAATTTACCTCATCAAATGCTTAGAAAACCAACAGACATCTGTTTTTATGTGCTCAGGCTGTAATTAAGATATCGATTTTTTTTTTTTTCATCTGATCTAATTCACACACAGAGCATGACTACTTGTGGAACCCGAGGGCGAAACAGTAGAAACTTCTGGATGTAAAAATAAAGGCTTTCAGGAGCTCTGTCAGCCCCTTTTCCTCCTCAGCAACCATTTCCTGGTCCATGTCCTTGTTTCTTTTTTGCTGAGATGAGAATTAAATGATTAGATTTTTGCTGCTGTGTTTTTATGATGTATGTCAGTTATTAATTATAGCATACGTGATTGAGGCTAGTCGCATTTTTAAAGAGATTTTAAAAATTTTAACAAAATAATGTGGTTATTTTGACTTTCAATGTTTAAAATAATGGTGGTGTAGTGGTTAACATGGTCACCTCACAGCAAGAAGGTATTGGGTTCAAGCCCAGTGGCCGACGGGAGCCTTTCGGTGTGGAGTTTGCATGTTCTCCCCATGTCTGTGTGGGTTTCTTCCAGGTCCATCCATGCCTTAGATTGTGGGACTTCCAGGCCGGATCCAGGACAGGAATTCAGTCCTGCCTTGCTGAAGGCCATGTCCTGAAGTGGCACTCCCACACCTGCTACCATTCCTCTCCCATCAGCCAGGGCTTTTTAAGAACTGTTTGGAGCTAAACCATTTGCTAGACTGTCTCTTGTAGACTTTCCTTGCCTCACTACAGCTCATTGGTATTGTGTCTTCTTGATTTCCCCTGCCTGAATTTTTCCTTGTTTTTTGGTCAAGTTTTTCTGTCCAGTTTTTTGTCCCTGTTTTTTGCCTGCCTGTTCTTTTGAATTGTGTCTTGTGCTACCTCTGCCTGTATTTCCATTGTCCCTGTGTTCATCAGTTTTTGTGAAGATCTTTCTGTCCTGTTTTTTTGTCCCAGATCCTGTCTACCTGCTCCTGTGTTTTTGACCTCCTGGCCTGTTCTTTTTGACTACCAATTTTTGCCTGAGCCCGACTGTACCTTTGCCTTTCTGCTATCTACTTCATTAAATAAGTTTTCTGCTCCTAAATTGCACCTTCAAATTCAACTAAAGTTTACAGCTGACCATATGAACAAAGAAAAAGATTTCTGCAGGAAGATTTTATTGTCAGATGAGACAAAGATGAGTTGTTTGGCCACAATGACCAGAAATACAGAGGAACACTGTACCAGCTGTTATGCAGTGGTGGCGGCAGCATCATACTCTGGAACTGGCACATTGCACAAAGTGGATGGAAACATGAAGGAGGACTACTTCAGAATTCTTCAGCATAACCTCAAACCATCAGAACCTTGGACACAGTTGGGTGTTCCAACAGGACAATGACCCCAAACACACATCAAAGCTGATTGTGGAATGGCTAATGTTAAGCTTAAAACAAGTCCTGACCCTACTGAAAATGTGTGGACTGTGCTTAAGTTAGGTCTGTGCTAGAAAACACAAACTTAGTTGAACTTTACTAATTCTGCCAAAAAGAATGGTCTAATATCCAACCAAAATTCTGCCAGAAGCTTGTAGATGACTACCAAAAGCCAAGTCAAGGTGAAACTTGCTAAGGGATATTTAACAAAATATTAGGTGTGCTGTATTTTTAATTCTGACCCTGTATTGATTTCAGAAAACCCAAAATAAATTGAAACTTGTGCACCAAAGTCTTGCACAAGATGCATGTTGTACAATCATTCTGCCACAGTTCAAAGAAATTATTGAAAGCCCAATATGCCATGATGACATTTATGTCTGTTTACATAAACCTCTGGACATCATATCTTGGCAAAAATCAGAAAAAACAAAAGCGGTAACAATGCAACAAAACAAAGGGGGAGCAAAAGGGAATTAGGGTGTGTGTGTGTGTGAGGGAGAGAGAGACCAGACTACCTTTGAACAGTTTGTTTCAGAAAACAGCCAGTTAACTAGCTACTATATTACAGTGCAGGCTGATAAAAAAAAAAAAGCACAGGATTTTATTTCTTCAATGCAGCAAGTTAAAGGTAGTGACTGCAAAGTCATCTGATTTTTTTGTGCATGGCATTTTCCAATGTCTTGCAAGAATAATATCATACGGACAAAATGTGATCATTTTGATGCACTGAGGGTCAGTTTTCTCTGTTTTGGGGCCAAATATCCTATCTCCTGAGGTAAACAGTACGGCCCTTCAGAAATAGCTGAACATGAGGCGCTTTAACTAATTAGTATAACTATGGAACTGTGTCACACCAAGATGGCGATGCACAGAAAACATTGTGATTCTGCATTGACCTTGGAGAGTTTTGAGTCGCAGGGATGTAATTTGTGGTTGACATTTGCAAATAGATCCATGAAACAAAATATGAATATTTCTTTTCTCTGTTTCTGCTTTTGTGTTATCGTTTCTTTCTCTGTAAGATCAAAATATTAGGTGTACAACTCCATACTTGCTACTTTGGAGTCAAGCCCATGCATTCTAAGGCTAAGATAGCTAAGCACTAGGTAGAATGATTTAGCTATCTGTCCAGAAAAATGACATCATCTAACCTTGCTCTATCTTGCAGTTGCACTCACTAGGCAGGCTTTCCTATTCTTTTTGGCTGGCAGGAGAGTGGAGTCTGCCATGTTTGCCTACGCCGACTTGTTTTGGTTAAAATTAGGTCAAACATGCCCCTCGGTGGTCACATGATATTGTTAATCACTTGCTTTGGTGCCCTCCGGAATCATAAAATGCGGGACGTATTTTATCTCGGTAAAACATTTACACATAGGATACATGGTGTGTGCAGCAATGAAATATCTCAAAATGCCAACAGCAACAGAAATAGGACATTTTGCCCAGAATTCAACTTTGCAGGTAGCACCTTTAACATTTTCACCTCACTGATGGCTGTCTACTTTTTTTTTTCCAGAATTTTTTTTTTCTGGGGAAAAAAAGATTTGAGTAAATGATAACTAGGTTAAACCATTATATGATAAAAAAAACACTGATGTTTTTTATATGATTACATAATGATTATATTAAATAAATAAATAATAAATAAAGGCAACACACTGACCCTGTTCTCCTCTGAGGAGACCAATAATCACTCATGAATACATTTACATTTTAGAGACTGAGGTATTGAAAGAGGTTAAGGTATATTAGGGAATAGAACTCAAGAAAGAAGATAAGGCTTAAATATTAGGAAATAATGTAGATGTGATCAGTAGTTACTGTAATCAGTAGTAGATTAATTGGTAGTTGTTATTATTAAAAAGCCCCAGTTAGCTAGTAGGTCTGTAGAAAATAATCTAAGTCTCAGTAATTATTGTTTAAGCCTCAATAATGAAGAACTACTCATTCATCCTTGCTTAGTTCCACCTTAGTCACCTACAACATGTAGAACAGTATGGTAAAGTGTTACCCAAAATATTATTCTTGAGATTAAGATTCTATCTTCACTGATTTCCTCTGTACAAAAGAAAAACTATTGTGGATTTTAAAGGGACAATACTGTTGTACACTGCCTGGCCAAAAGTATGTGGACACTTGACCATTACACTCATATGTGGGCCTTCCTGAAACTGTTGCAAAGTTGAATGCACAAAATAGTCTAGATTGTCTTTGCATGCTGTAACTTTAACCTCTGGAGTTATCACACCAGTGTGTAATTTATTAAATTTCTTCTTTTGTGGATTACTAAATCATGTAATATCATTCAAATCAAAGTCCTTCCCACGCCATGTGGTGCGTAGGGCAGCGCCAATCTCTGTTTCCATAGCCCTCGGCCTCTCGCCTATTACCGTACATAGCTAGGGTTACAGTGGGGGGCTAGTCCTCTGGTAACCGTGAGAGTTTGACTCTCCACTCACATCTGTATTGCAGCGTGCCTTGCCAGATGGCAGTAGGTACCATTTTTATGATGGTCTTTGGTATGACCCGACCGGGAGTAGAACTTGTGCTCTCCTGATCAAGAGGCAGACACGCTAACCACTAGGCCAACTTGCGGTCGTGAGTGAGCTGGCAGAGCTTGTTATTGAAAATTAATCAACACTGTCTGACCAATTAGAATTCAACAATACACCTACCTAGATATAAATGTGGAGGTGTGCTTTTGTGCTGATACAGGGAGGATGGGAACACTTGTCAGTGAGGGGAAACTCCACCGAGGCCCAGCGTGTCGTCCCTCCCAGCCCTCAGACCAACAGGAGCCAAGAGCAGGCGAATGGCAACGCTGCGGGATGTTAAGACTCCTCACTAGCCCTCGCCACAAGTGTGCACTCATATGCTGAGGCATTTTCTGGTTTTGTTTTGGTTGCCCGTGTGTGTCAAATTAAAAAAAAAAAGGTTTATTTATTTTCTCATTCATTTTCACGACACATTTTATCCTGGGCCGGGTTGTGAGTCTATCTCGGAAATACTGGGCATGTGGCAGGAGAACACACTGGGTGGGATACCAGTCTGTCATAAGGAACCGAGCATGCGTGTACACACACACACACACACACACACTTACACCTAGGGGCAATTCGTCTTCGTCCTGGCACATTTTAGGAGGTGGGAGGAAACTGTTAAATGCAGAACATGCAGAGAAACTCAGATGGTAACTTGAACTTTGGACCAAATTGAAGACTCCAGAGCAGTGAGGCGGTGATGACACCCACTGCGTAGTCGGTATTTATTTTGGATTTACTTAAATTATGCCCCATATGTCTGCTGTTAAATGCTCACAGTTATAGTGTATACTGATACTAATCACGTCTACCTTTTGAGCACTATATTAAATTCATTTCTTGAATTACTGACTGGGTATGGAAAGTAAAATGTGCACGATGCCTGTTTTTTTGCCCCCCTAAAGAAATAAACCTTGAAACATTTTTCTTCAGCCCAGACGCATTCACCACTATACTGTAAAAATCCAAACTGGCAAAAGAAAGAACACATTCATGAAGTCAAGGTCATTTTTTTCATTTATTTCCATAATAAACAGTGTAATTATTTATAAACAATTCATTCAATTACACCAAGCATGATCATCAATATGAAGTTTACAAAAAAAATGTACAAGTTTAAGGACATGACCTGCATTTTCTCAATTATTTTTACTTCAAACATAACCATTGTTGATCATGTTCAAACCATGATATGTCACGCTTTAACTTTAAATTACAAAATGTTACCTTACGCCGAGGGCTTCCATCGTTCCCAATTTACAGACAAAAAAATTAACATTTATATACATCCGTACAGTTCGACATTAAGTTACGCTTTCAAGATGTGCAAGATTAAGCAAAATGTGTATATACACTGCAGAATAAAACCAAAATATTTCCTTGAAATAAAATTTCAAGATCAACTGAAAGAGTGCTGGTAATACAAACATCGTTCTGAAACACAGCTTACTTTACTGAATTACAAAAGTAATTATCCTCTACGCGCCCGATCATCTGGAAAACATCATGATTTTTACAATTAAGACCAGGAATAAGCAAAACCAGAGACCTTCCTTTTCATAGTTCCATAAACAGAGCAAAACACTTCAAATACTCATGTCAATTCTGTAGCTTATTTAAAGGAGTTCAAAATCATGCATATACCAAACAAAGGGAAATTCCTGACTAAACTATGATTGGCTGATTTAATTGATTACCACATTTATAATTATTAAAAAAAAAAACGTCTGAAACTTTTAGTGTCCGTCCATAAGCTTATCTTTAGTGTTTACTTGAGGGCATTTAGTAAAATATATACCGTACGTGTTTATCTATAGGAAGTTCTTAAATACCAATCATTAAAGTGTTTTTAATTATTCTGAATGTTTCTCATGAAAGCATTTCATTAGCACTATATTACATTCTAGATGAAGGCAACGTGAATGAAAACTCAAGACAGTGTCATGATAAAATACAAGCTACAATCTAAAACTGGAAGGAGGAGGAGGAGGAGAGAGAGAAAAAAAAAAAAAAAAAAAATCAGCTGCTTAGTAGATTTCCACCACCTTGAAAAATTTTGGTTAATTTGCATAAAATAAAGGAAGAGATAAAATGGTCCGAGTTTCAAAGTTCTCCTTTTCCATATTTAATACATCTGCAAATGCATGATCAACAAATACTTTTGGAAAATGACTGGTTTCTCCTTTCACTTTCGCATTTAAAAAAAAATAAAGTTCTGTATGCTTTTTTTTTTTTTTTAATATATTGCTCAGTCCTACTAAACTGCGATAATGAATAAAACTTCCTAAAACCCCACTGAAGCAAAAACTCTCCAAGGAGAAAATGACGCTCCTTACCTCGCTGTACAGACTGATGTTCCGAACACTGAACTAATCGGAAAACCCTAAAAGAAACACAGCCACGATGAGCATTTAACCAAAACGGACGCACTACAGATCTTTTTGAAAAATTTGGAATGGTTCATCCCTCCATATCTCTCATCGAACAAAAGGAGTTTACAAGAGTTTCATCTTAGGTACAATAAATTGTAGGCCACGATTAGAAAATCTATAGTCAAAACGTTGTGCAAAAATATCTTTAGCCATCAATGCTGCTCTTATTTCAAAGCTAGTTCTTAACAACAGGTAAGCGTTACACACTCAGCACATAAAATTTATTGTTTCAATCTAAAAGCCAAGAGAAAAATTGCACAACTGTGAGACAGCCTATTGGCCGATCAGTGATTTGTGAAAAGTACAGCTCGGGTCATTCAGTGAAAGTGTCAACAAAACGTGACATGAAAATCAACCACAAACGGGCGGGTTTCCCAAAAGCCTCTTAACACTAAGAGCAGCTTAACTAGGAGAGAGAGCATTCATTGTGCTGCTCGCTCTACCATTTAACGATGATCTTCATGCTACGATGCTTTTGGGGAACTCGGGCCAGATCAGGAAATGCTGTAAAGGCTTATTAAAGCATGTCAAACACAACAAGTTCCTTCAATTCCGCAGACTCAGTTTATGGAGGTGTCAAAACAGTAATGTTTCATTTGCTGAAGTGGAAGAAGGGAAATAAACAGAGGGCGTTGATGCCAGTGATTCACTCTGTGCAGATTCTCTTCAAAGAAATAAATGTTGCCTGAGAAGCTCATCACAGCCTTCAAGGCAAGTTCTCTCGGTTCTCTTCAACACTTACAAAACGTGTCCTTTTAGCCCAAACACTGCATCCGGTCTTTAGTCTTTCTCTCCGTCTTCACTGCTTCCTGAGGAAGACACCACAAGACAAATTAACTCCTCATGTGCGGAGTTGTACGATTATACAGTCATGTGAAAAAATAAAGTACGTTCCATGGAAACTGTAGACTTTTCTTAACATATTTAAACAAGCAAACATTTCACTCTCTTAATACAGTGCTTACGAACAAAGGTGATGG
>JANZLB010000028.1:12578161-12588810 GCA_026167865.1 Notarius quadriscutis
CATTCACACCTACGGTCAATTTAGAGTCACCAGTTAACCTAACCTGCATGTCTTTGGACTGTGGAGGAAACCCACGCGGACACAGGGAGAACATGCAAACTCCGCACAGAAAGGCCCTTGTCAGCCACAGGGCCCGAACCCAGACCTTCTTGCTGTGAGGTGACAGCGCTAACCACTACACCACCGTGCCGCCCTCCTTTAAGATAAAAAAAAAAAAACCTGCACAACTAACAAATGGTTTATTTTGAGTTTTGAAGTCGATCATCATCATACAGCAATACTGTTCTAACGTGAAGTTAGGGCTTAATGTCCAACATGTGGCTTCACTCTCCAGAACATGCAGAGTCATTACAGATGTGCGGCATCTCTGCTCCAATGAGAACAAACAGACATCAAAAAAGCATTCAAGTGCCAGATGTTAAAACTGCACTGCTCGTTTCCAAACCACACACATACAAGCGTAACCAGACAGGCTTTGCAACTTCATAAACATCCAGTCTGCACTGTCTTTGACCATGGTGTGACCTGTGCTTTGGACGAAGCTTCAACTTTGAACAACTAAATAGAACAGTTTGATCAGATATTTTAATACATCAAGGGTTATAAAAAATAGAATAGGATGTTTATACCTCCAATTCCGTCTCACATCGGTTGATGTCATCTGTTGACTGGTTCAGCTTCTCTAGTTCCCCCTGTGATCAAAAGATGGCCAACTTAAAGAAGTTAGGGGGGGAAGACAGACAAATAACAGTCCCGATATCTGATTAAAAGGACAGGCAGTTTACAGCAGATAAATAAATGGTGGAGTGCTTCGTCTTAGATGCAGTGTGGTATCTATAAATGGGAAACAAATGCCTTGGGTACAAACGTCAAACAATACTGTCCAACTACAGGTTTTGCAGATCTCGGTTAAGAAAATATCCAAACGAGCACACTGCGGCAAAAGAGCCCCAGTACCTGAACCCGGGGATCCACTTCTTCCTCTTCAGCTGATTCGCATTCTCCATCAGACCTGCTGTCCTTCTCTCGGTTATCCATGCTCTGGAAGAGGATTTCTTTGGGTCACTAGAATTGATATTCAAGCAATTGTCCAAACAATAGTCCCTGCTGTCCTAGAAAAAGCTATCAATCCAAAAGAAAACCCTTACACAGACTTTTAATTCGGACAGACACAGTCACGAGCAGTGAAAATTAAACAGACCCATCATATAAACACACGAGCATAACATATAGCGCGAGTGGGGGAAAGGCAAGACTACCTCCACCCACTATCATCCTGCACAGCATGCAGAATAGCGCGCAGGATGGGTTTTTGTTTGTGTGCATACTATGTAGTACAGTAGTATGCGGTTTTGAACGCAGCCCCGGACCGCAATGTCGAGCACAGCTGCCCCTCCCCTTTACATAGTGGCACCGTATGGAAGGCCATAATTCCAAAACGTCCACTGACCTCTGTCTTTGGTCCGGGGGCGGAGTTTGCTTTTCCTGACTATAGGGAGAGAAAGTGAAACACAGCGATCCTAGTGGTAGCGTTCCTAAACCGACAGCCATACTATTGAAAATCCCATAGACCCGATTTTTTAAAAAATCCTACGAAATTATGACATGGAACTTGTAACATGTTGTACATGTTGGGATTATCTACTAACTGTGAAAGTATCAGGTGAAATTTCGCTGTCTTTTAAAAGATCGAAACTGCGCCCGTCAGAAACAGACTACAACCAAACTGTAGTCAGAGTCGCTCATATTACTGTACGTCAGCAGTCGGCTTGATAAGTTTTGTTCTTCATACTAGCCATTACAAGTGCTGACAGCTCTCCCTGCGAATAGCGCCAGTTGACGACATGCCCTGATCTGTAATGGTTATCCCCACGAAGGATGCATTTCTTATTGGTACAGAAATACTCCGCCAACCGCTCTGTACAAATCGGCATGTTGATGTAGGCTACTCGCCGGCCACTACCTGCTACAGATTTGGAAAGGCGCTCGACTTGCGGTGACGTCGGGTCCGTGTAGTCTTTGATCAGCTTATTAAAAAACATTCAAAACAATTCAAATCGGTGGAAAAAATAAAGTATGATCACCAGGATCGATAGAGCTGCCCGACATGCACAACATATGGAAGCCATTGTCTTAACTTTGAAGTGTAACCCGAAATGTAATTTTTTGAAAAGATATTCCCATTCATTTTGCCATAGAGGTTGGAATGCATCCAGTAGGGGGCGATGAGATTACTTTCCCTCCCTATGTCCTCAACATTTTCTGTGTCTTCTTGATCAGTGCCATTTTCCTGTAGAGCAGTTATAATAGCTATTTTGAGTTTGCGCCATGTCTCATCCTTCTTCAACTTGTCTTTATTTGTTGTGGAGGCTGCTCTCTTGCATCTAGGAAATACAAGTCTGAGTATCAGCTTTGATTGACCATATAGTGGTCTGTTGAGCATTCAGCTCCTCGCATTACCTTTGTTCACAGAACCTCTTTCATGTTGGATCTGCAAGTCATGACATAATCAAGGAGATGTAAGTGTTTAAATCTTCGGTGGCACCAGGTGAAGTAATTTTTGTCTGGTTGGTGAAAGTAGGTATTTGTGATGCATAATTCACACTGAGTACAAAAGTTGAGCATGAGTTCACCATTTGCATTCCTATTTCCCTTGCCAAATTTCCCAGTATTACCTTCATAGGTTACGTGATCATTCCCTACTCTTGCATTGAAATCTCCCAGGAGCAGAAGCTGCTCTACTTGAGGTACCCTGTCTAACACACCAGCTAATTCATGATAGAAGGCTTCTTTTTCTTCATCAGGATAGGTTATGGTAGGTGCATACACACTGATCAGGTTTAGGTAACAATCATTCCCTGTGGGTACACACAAACTTATAATTAGCTCAGATATTCCCACTAGTAGTGATGGTAGTTTGCCAGCTATCTTATTTGAAATAGCAAAAGCAACTCCTGCATTTTTTTTCTTCTGTCAATATTCCCATTCCAGAAGAAGGTGTATTTACTCTCTTGCACTTGTTTTTGGCCTTCAAGCCTTGTCTCTTGGACTGCAGTAATGTAGATGCTGTAGTGATCTAGTTCCTTTGCGATCAGAGCTGTTCTACACTCAGGTCTCTTATCATTGTCCAACATGGTGCAGACATTCAAAGTCCCAACTATCAATTTCATATTCTTCATCTTTCTACTGCTATTATGGAGACCCACTGGCCGCGGTGAGCCAGCCAGGTAAGGACTGGGTAAGCTTTCTTTACCCCACCTTTTCTAAGGGATTCCCTTTCCAGGACAGGCAGTGCTCTCCCTAAATAGGGCTGCCTGGACACCTGCAATGCTGCTTCAGCCCGCTGTTACCCAGAGCTTCAGTGAGGCTGCGACCATCAAATGCGAGCCGCCTGTGTATAAAGTTCTTGCTAGCAACTTTCAGCTCCTTGCTGCCATCGCATTTACTCCATTGCCACAGAGCTTTCTTATTCTCCTCTCCTAAAGACACACCTTGCACAGTAAGGTAAGACAAACGATGTCATGCCCCCATTGTGTTGTCTCTTTGGACCTCCAGACCTGATACCAAGTGGTGCACAAAAGTGCCACAGACCTGACAGGTATGGAAGTTTCCCCACAGTGACAACTGCCTTGCTGAGTGATGCCATCTGCTGGCCACTTGAGTGGCTCTTCTGCATGCCATCTGGTGGTGTGCCATTGATCCTGCTGGGTTCATCTGCCACATTGTACCGAAAAGCACCCTGCTGCCAGTGTCTTATTGGTGATGTACTATTTAACCCATAGCTGGAACCCAGGCAGGTGCTACCACTCCAGGTCAGAGTGGACCTGGGAGCAATGGTGATTTAGGAGTAATACCATTTTCCCAATACTCAAGTCCTCCCGGACCTGAGACTCACCACCGAGTTGCAGTTTAAAGTCATACCCAAGAATAGGAATGATAGTATAATGCATTATGGATAGAAATAGAGAATAGAATAGGATAGAGTAGGATAACTTAGGAGAGAATAGAATATGACAAGGTAGTATATACTGTATTAAGATAGAACATAGAGAATAGAATGCATGTTCACAGAACAGAAAAGAACATTAGTAATAATAATAATAATAATAATAATAATAATAATAATAATAATAAAGAAAATAGAACAGAATAGAAATTAGGACAGTATAATAGAGTATATTATAAGAAAACAGAAAGGAAAATGATAGAATATAAAGCATTTTGAAGATGTAGAAAAGAATACGACAAAATGTTACACATTCTTTTTAGTTTGTAAAAAAGAATAGACAATCATGACAATACAACAGAATAGATTAAAAGAAAGAAGGGAAAGATTAAGGGAAAGAAGGGACATGGGGTAATTTTATAGATTTATATGGTTATCTCCACCAACTTTTTTGGAGAAGGTTAAGAAGAAGAAGAAGAAGAAGAAGCCTTTATTTTTGTCACATGTACACTCAAGCACAGCAAAATTCCACTTCTGCATTTAATCCATCTGAAGCAGTGAACACATGTATGCACACGCAAGGGAGCAATGAGCGCACATACATACCCAGAGCAGGACAGCTATGTTACAGCATCCGGGGGGCAGTTGAGGGTTAGGTGCCTTGCTCAAGGGCTAGACAAGGCTGCTTCTCTCACCTTCATGCCATGGCTGATTATGTTTTTGCCTCCATTTGTTTGTTTGGCTGTTCCCAACGTAACTCAAAAAGTAGTGAATGGATTTTGATGAAATTTTGAGGAAAGGTTAGCCATAGGCCAAGGAATAATTGATTAGACTTTGATGCAAATTGATTTGATGCAAAGGCTTTGATGTGGCTTAGCAGAGGTATGCATTCTATCAAGTGCCCTTTCAGTTAAAATTTGTATCCAGGATTTATACATTTCTGTAAAGCTGCTTTGTGACAATGTCTATTGTTAAAAGTTCTATACAAATAAAATTGAATTGAATTGAATTGAGTTCAGTACACTCAAGTTCTTCCACTCCAAATTTAACTATGGAGCTCACTTTGTGCTCAAGGACATTGTCATGCTGGAACTCGTTTGGGTTTGTAAGTTCCATTGAAGGGAAAATCGAATGCTGCAGCATACAAAGACATTCTATACAATTGTGCGTTTCCAACTTTGTGGTAATAGTTTGAGGGAAGAATCACATATGGTTGTGATAGTCAGTTGTCCACAAACTTTTGGCCATGTAGTGTATTACCAGAAGTATATCACCAGAAGGAAGATCATATTATTAGGGAATTAAGGCTCAATGTTATCAGTAATTAATCAGTAGTTATAATAAAAGAGTCATAGTTAGTTAGTAGTTCTGCAGGAGAAATGTAAGACCCAGTAATCACTGCTTAAGCCTGCTTAGTTAACAGTGAACTCTTACTAACGTTCTTAGTAATTAACTAGTAGTTAATGAAGAACGACTCATTCATTCCTGCTTAAGTCCTGCATAGTTACAACAGTACTGTAAATTGAAAGAAACTCTTCTCTCAGTGGGAACTCAACATGATAAGTGATAAGGAGTGAGGGAACATGGACTACTCAGGCTGGATGAACCAAATCACTGCCAAATAGACTGAATGGTCTAAAATTATATTTCAGTGCAGTGGAAACTTTTTCAGAGAAGAGTGACAGGAAATGTTATCCTTATACCATCTGGATATGATCTCTTTGTTTCCACATGGATCTAAATTTGAATCCATGTCTGGATTTATGTAAAGCTACTTTGTGACAATGTCCATTGTTAAAAAGTACTATATAAGTAAAATAGAATTGAAATCTGATAAAAACCACTTAAAATGTTTGGTGAATTTGCCACTTAAAATGTTTGGTTAAAAAGTTGTTTCCACCCCCATAGGTTATACTTCTATTACATTTGCGCAAAATTGCAACTACACATGTGCAACTGTCCACTTAGCTTAATATAATTCCTGGTTTGGCAGATGATTGTTTTTTTGTAGAGAGCAGCTGGATATGTGCATCTTTGGCTTCACAGACATTTCCCATAGATTTCTACTCAGGATTCTTTAAGTGGTTTGCCTCCTCCCTTATAATATCTCTGCTGTTTGTTTGTGTGTGTGTGTGTGAGAGAGAGAGTTTGAGTCATAGTCCATGGTGACCATGTTTCATTATGTATTTTGTCTGAAAATGGTGTATTATGTCATATGCTGCTTACTTTACTGGCATAAAAACATTTCTCTCTAACATACATTTATTTATTTATTTATTTATTTATTTATGAAAATGAATGTTTGGAAATCTAAAATATATACTGAATTAATAATGCATAAGTCATAAAATAAACATCTATAACACATTTATGCACATTACTTTATATGATTATATGTCTAAATTGTGAACAACTGCTATAAGTACAGAGGAAGATCAAACATATAAATAATCCTGGTTTTTAGGATCACAATCCTAACCATGTGTTTACAAGGTAAAGTAAACTAGATGTGTGTGGCACTGTGTTACAGTATGTAGTTTGGTAGTTGTAGGTACATTGCAAAATTTAGGAATCTCTAATTTAGCCTCCTCAGAAGAGTGGAGGTTACAAAGTGGGACTACATCCGGAATATTCAACAAGCATATATGTAAGATTGGTGACATGTCCACATGCTTTTGGCAATATGGTGTATTTCATTTATTCTTTAATTATTATATTGTCACTATTTACACGACAGTTCTTAAAGGATGTGTGCATGTGTTTTCCCCTCCACAGCTGCACATGACCTGGCTGTGCTGTAGCCTATTGACGGCACACATGATCCCCATCTAACGCCAGCATTTAAACCATGACTTCACTCTCACTGAAAGCAGAATGACCACAGGGGCAGAAGGTGTGGCCACGCCAGGGCCCATGCTGACTACTGAGCTACATTTTGGCTGGACCTCAAAAGTGGATGTCTGTCCCTACCAGGTATGTGGTGGTAGACGGATGTACAGTGTCTTGTAAAAGTATTCATCCCCCTTTGTGTTTGTCCTGTTTTGTCGCATTACAAGCTGGAATTAAAACGGATTTTTGGAGGGTTAGCACCATTTGATTTACACAACATACCTACCACGTTAAAGGTGAAAATTGTTGTTTTATTGTGACACAAACAATAATTAAGATGGAAAAAAAAACAGAAATCTGGAGTTTGTCAAAATAGGACAAACACCAAGGGAGATGAATATTTTGCAAGACACTGTAAGTGCAGGAAGTTGTTATGTATACAAATAGATCACAAAAACAAAAATGTAAGGCAAGTTCCAGAGTTGCAAAAACAATTGTAACTCAAAGCAGAGTCATTAAACAGGAAACAGAGCCATAAATCAGAAACATAAACCAGTGTCATAAACCAGAGCTAGAAACAAATGTGGCAAGACAAATAACAAGGGTGACAATGGTGATAATACTTAGCAAAGTCTTCCTGTTTCAAGGGTCCTTTTATGAGCGCAGTGATTGCATGCAAATTAGCAACAGCTGTTTCCCATAATGAATGGGTCCCAAGAGCATGCACAATGCGCCTTGTGCGCATGAGCTGCTCGAGCTGCGCCTGGCTTGAGCACACAAAGTCATGACAGAACCCCCCAACGAGCTCTCCCCAGGAGCTAAAATCTTCCTTGGGCTGCCCTGGGGTGAAGGACCTTGCACAAGAAAACATTCCCTCTGCTCTGGCTGGACATGGCACTGGAACATGGGCCTAGGCAGAGGCTTGGGCTCAGGTCAGGCCTTGAATGAGGCATGAGGATGGTCGGGGGCTCAGGCATAGACATGGATTTGGGCATGGACTCAGACATGGGCATAGACTCTGGTATAGACTCAGGCATGGTTATGGGCTTGGGCATAAGCCTGTATGTGGGCCCAGGCATAGACTTGGGCTTTGGCATAGATGTGAGTTCATACATAGGCCTGGATGAGGGCTCTGGCCTAGACATAGACAAAGGCTCCAGACTAGACCTGGATTCAGACTTAGAGCTTGGTTTTGGACTAGACATGGACTTGGGTTTGGGCTCTGGACTAGACAGGGACTTGGACTCCAGACTAGACATGGCCTTGGACCATGGACATGGGCTCCAGACTGGACATGGACTTGGGCTCCGGAATGGATATGGACTTGGGCTCCGGACTGGACATGGACTTGGGCTCTGGACTAGACATGGACATGCACTTGGACTCCAGACTAGACATGGACATGCACTTGGACTCCAAACTAGACATGGGCTCTGAACTAGACATAGACATGGGATCCAGACTAGATATGGACATGGGCTCCGGACTGGACATGGACTTGGGCTCCGAACTGGACATGGATATGGACTTGGCTTGAGTGAGGACATCCTCATTGAAGCCAGGCGGTGGAGTGAAGAGCTTGTCCCTGCTGAAGCCTGGTGGTGGAGCGAGGACATCTTTAAAGCCAGGCGGTGGAGTGAAGGCCTCATCCTCAGTGAAATCTGGAACAGAGGCTGCCCCATCAGCCTCTAGACTGAGCTGTGGAGTGGAAGCCACCTCATTGGCCTCTGGAGTGAGCAGTGATCATTGGATTTTCCGTTATTGTAGCTTCGTTACTCTCCGTGATCGTTTCAGTAATTATTATCCTTCGACACCGGATGATGAAAAAGGAGAACTCATCCTCTGAAGCGAGTGATGGAGCGGAGGCTGCCCTGTCGGCCTCCTGAGTCTGAGAAAGTTTTTACGGGGGTCTTTCTTCCTGGAAGCTTGGAACCAGGACTTGAGCTCCTCACCGAATGATTTGGAACTCTGGAGGCATGGGTGCTGCACTCTGGCTAAGCCCTTGGCCCACTGGCATGCTGGTACAATGAGCCAATGAACCATGCAGCCAACTCATGAGGACTCCGGAGGTTTAGGCTCTACCACGTCCTCATAGAAGAATTGGCACTGCAACAAAAATCTGTTGTGCAGCTGCTCCACCCCATCATATGGCACCAGAATGTCCAGCCCTGTCCACTGGAGAAAACATATAGATCCTGGCTTAAGTACCATGACAGCATGGGACTGCATGGCATGTCTGTACCTTCCTATTACATCCATGGTACCAAAGTATTCTGTCAGGTATGTGGTGGTATGTGGATGTAATTGCAGGATGGTGTTTATTACACAGGCATGCAAACAGATTACAAAAAGAAAAATGTAAGGCAAGGTCCATAGTTGCAAAAACAAACAAAACTCAAAGCAGAGTCATTAAACAGAAAACAGAGTCAGGAAGCAGAAACATAAACCAGAGTCATAAGCCAGCGTTAGAAACAAACGTGGCAAGGCAAATAACAATAGTGACAAAGGTGATAATACTTAGCAAAGTCCCTGACACTTGTGAAATCTAGTTGACACCAAGAACAACTCCCTCCTCTTCCCCCTGAGTTTTCCTTGTTTCCAGATATTCTGGCAGGTTTATTGTTCTTATTTACACCAAGAACAAACCCCTTCCCTTTCCCCTGAGGTTTCCTTGTTTCCACACATTCTGGAAAGTTTATTGCTCTTGTTTTCTGGTGCCAGCATCCTTTTATGAGCGCACTGATTGTGCTCAAATCAGGAACAGGTGTTTCCCATAATGAATGGGTCCTAAGAGCATGCACAATGCATTCTGTGCACATGAGCTGCTCAAGCTGCACCAACCTCAAGCACGTGAAGGCATGACAGTCCCTGACTGACATTGATTGAGTGACTGTCATTGGTCAGGCAAATGCCATGTGAGTGAATGTCCCGAGTTGGACAATTGCTCTCAACAGTCTCACAGACTCACCTCTCACTCTCTCTCCTCACTCCCTTTCCCTGCACTGTAAATAAATGCTTCCAGTTGAACTTTGTGTTATCAGAGTACTGCTATGGATCCCCCTTGGACAAACCTTGACATATATAAATTTTACATATATGACTTTTCAGATGTGTGTCAGTTGTTTCAGGCGAAGCAGATCTGCACCTCAGTTTACCATCCCTAGACCGACAAGCTAGTAGAAAGGCTCAATCAGACCCTGAAGAGTATGCTGTGGTAAGTAGTGGATGAGAATGGTTGGAACTGGGACCTTCTCCTCCTGTATGTTCTGTTTGCAGGACATGAGACCCCTCAGGCTTCCACCAGTTTCATGCCTTTCAAGGTACTGTTTGGGAGAGACCCTGGGGCTTGCTGGATGTGGCAAAAGAGGCATGGGAAGAATGAACATCTCCCTTCAGAACTACCATCGAGCATCTCTCTCTATATATAGCATGAATAGAGAAGTCACCATTTACATTAACAAACTGATAATCAGTTAAATAAGACCTGAAACAGGAGAGGGCCATTCCCTTCACTCCAACCACATTTTCTAGTCTATCAAGGAGAATAGTATGTTGAGTGGTGTACAAAACTGCACTAAAGTCAAGTAACACAAATAAGGAGACATATTGCTAGTTAACACATTCCTTCTTATTCCTCATTTATTTTGCTACAGTATTAAATAATAATCTAAGATTATTTCTGTTATCTTCTAGTAGGATGGAGAGATACATTGCTCGAGCAGCACTAAGAGCTTTTCTATAGTTCAGGAAGTTCTCCTTCCATGCTAATTGGAATACTACCAATTTGATGCCAATAACAGCCCTGTGATGACCTGGTGACTTGTCCAGGGTGTACCCCGCCTTTCGCCCGTAGTCAGCTGGGATAGGCTCCAGC
>JANZLB010000028.1:13454473-13464978 GCA_026167865.1 Notarius quadriscutis
ATACTTGGTACACAAAAGTATACTTAAGGAAATATACTTTAACTTAAGTATACTTAATAAAATGAACTTGAAGTATATTTCTTTTTGATAAGGATATATCTATCTATCTTTTTTTTTAACACATTGTAATGTTCTGTGTATTGAAGGCTACAGAATCGGGAAGATGTTTGGAATAGCAGTGCCTGAAATAGTTTCAGCATACCGTACTTGGTGCAACAAACATAAGCTAACTATAGATTTGCCAAAGCGCCCCTTTCCTGTGTTTATTATAATAACGCACAATATCAAAAATCCATGACCGCTGTGTTCAGATCATCTGCTGTACATTTATAAAAGCCAGCAACTTACTACAACAAGCTTGAGCATAGATGGTGTGTGTGTGTGTGTGTCAGCAAATTTCCTTTCATTATTCGTCCAAAAGATAAAGTGCATTAAATGTCAGGGAAACAGCAGCTCATTGGCAGGGGTGATGAGATGATATTTTTGCAAGTGCCTCAGCTACTGCTTCCCACTCAAGAAAGAAAGACGGCTTTCATATACAGCTTATATACTGATGTGTTGAAATGCAGAGCTTTCAAAAGCACAGCATCTTTGTCATCCCTGTCTCAGCTCTTTGTCCTTGCGTCGAGATGGCTGCCTTTTAATGCTAGAATATGATTTATCTCTTGCCTTTTTGCAGTGACAGCTCACTCAGGAAAGTCCTAAGTGTCCACATGGGATATTTTAAAGCACTGACTTGTATCAAATGAAGGGAAAGTGCACATTTTCTGTTTCTCTTATCAAAAATGGCCTGCACTTATGGAAAGGTAATGGAAAAGAGAGCATGCAGAATACTCTCCTCTCATCATTAAATTGTATTTTGCTAGTCTTCACTTTTCCTTCCTAGACTACTGGAAATTGTTCATCACTATAGTGAATCTATGATGTGATCAACTGTATGTACATTTTTTTTCTCCTGATGTTGTATATTCTGGAATCCTTTTTGCGTATCACAAGAGCACTTCAGGGGAGTGATTCAGGAAGAACAACACAAAATTGCCAATTACTCACCTCTTTTCTAGCTGCTCCAGCAGTTCTCAAATGCTTTAAATGCCACTTGGCCTGCTTCTATAGCATATAGGCATGATTTTACCCAAGGTTCCCATCCATCCATCCATCCCATCCATTCATTATCTAGACCACTTATCTGTCAGGGTCATGGGGAAAGCTGGAGATGATCTCAACTGACTTCAATCCCCAAGGTTTGCACAATGAAAATCATTGTTTCTATTACTCTTATGTGTTATGTGATTGCATATCGATGTTAGGTTAACAATATTTCCATGTTGTCAAATATTTAATTCATTTAAATTTCTTGCCTTTCCATTACATGGATTGAAGCACTTTTGCAGTACTTGTCGTACACTGCAACCCTGCTCTAACAAACTCCTTGGGGGACATCCAAATAGTTTGTTATACTGAAAAGTTCGTAATACTGAAATGGACCCACTTGTCACACCAAACACTCACGTTATATGCAAAATTTTAGGCACGTTCTCCTTATTTCTCCTTCTGAGTCACTATCGTAGTTCATTGACTGAGTTAAAGAATCACAATCGGAGGTGATGATTTCTTCATCTGTGATGGAAATGACGGAGGTTACCAGTGTATCGTTGTCAATGTCTACCCACTGATTCGCTATGTTTAAATCTTCGCCATTCAGTTCATTCATGTGTTGCAAATCACTGATGATGTCATTGATGTCACGCTTCAGGGCTGGGTGGGGTATAAAAACACCACTGGTGCACTTTAATTAGGTGTTAAGTTTAGCAGTGTCAGCATCCTTTGATCGATCCTTTGATCGCCATTCTCGATAATTGTTAATGATTGACACCTAAGCGAGACTCGTTAAGCCTTTGTTTTATGGTGTTAACACGTATTTTAACTTGACTGTGGACTTCATTACTTATTGTTTGTCTCTGGTGGGAAGTGGAGCGCATGGCTCAGTGTGTCATGTCAGTAGGTGAATGATGGATGTAATTGCAGGAAGTGTTTATTTACAAACAGGCAGGCAAACAGTTCAAAAATGTAAGACAAAGGCAGGGTCGTGAAACAGGCAATGGTCACACGAGGCACAAACCGAATGGTGGAAGCAAAGATGAAAGGCAGAGTCCAAATACACAAGAAAATCAAAATCAGAAAGGCAACACACAGATGCAAGGCTTGGTAATGTGAGACACTCGGTACAGTGTACAGTATATACTTTGCCAGGTCTGTGTGTTTAGAGAGTCCTTATTAGTGCGCTGTGATTGCGCTCTAATCCGGAACAGGTGCATAGTACTGTAATTATTCCTAATGGGGCTGAGACAGTGCAGTGCCAACACACATGGATGTGACCCAGTGATGTGTTTTTTTTTTTTGAAGACTGACTCCTTGTTATTTAAAGCGGGGGACACGAACTTAGTCCATTATATGTGAAAGTTCATATGCATCACAGAGTTTGTTATAGCAGGTTTGCAGTATATAATGCAGTGATCCTCACAAAATCTCGATGTGTAGATATTCCTTTATAAAATCTAAGTGCTATGAAGTGAACATGGTGTTTCATGATCAATCAGCATGGTAAATATTAAGCTATTAACTTAATATATTTCTTATTCCAATTAGGCGACTCGCTGTGAGTCAGATGAATCCTGCACATAAATACTGATAAGTAGTTATGCAGTGTAAAATGTAAAATTTTCTCCGACTGCCTCAGTATCTGTCTGATGTGCCTAAATAGCAGTTTTCCCACTGAGTGTGGAGGTTTTTCACATGGTGAATTTACACGGCGTCATTAGTCTAGACCAAAAATCTTGTGCAGAAATGAGAATACATTGCACATGCATGTGTACACTGCAGGTTTTGCTTTACAAATATCACAGTTTGCAATATATGTCATTCACACTGCTTGAATGCAGTACCTACTTTTAGGCTTTATGTATCACTGTTTCATGATTCAAAATAATATTTTGATACTGACACAACTGTTGTCGGTATCCTGCTGCTTTCTTTCTCCTCATTTGCTCTCTTTCTGCACATACACTGCATACGTTGAGCACACTTCCTTCACCAAGTACACTTATCAGAGGACCACTAATGCTCTTAATGAAATCTGAATGAGACCCTGTCAATTATCAGCCACATGGGGACTACAATAATCACAGTGTAATATTTTCACTTCAGGGGAGCATGTCGGAAGCTGTAATTTGAGAGCTGATGGGTGGTGGAGTGCAGCGATTGCGCTTGAGTCTTTAGAAATCCTCTGACTGCATTGGTTTCTTCTTGGTTAAACCACACAAGCCAAGCAAGACTGCTGTCCGTGTCCCACTTTCTTCAGTACGGAACCAAAAAAGCACATGTCCAAGCATTAAGAATATCTTAGCATTTAAGAGTATGTGCTTCTTATTCCATCTTAAATGTCATGTGTATCACTTTGCTGTTTCCAGAACAGTTATTATTCTGAGTAAAAGGTTTTTCATAGGTAAACTTGGATGCCATCTTCTTAAAAAACAAAATACAAAAAAAAAACCTCAATTAAAGTATAAAGTCTATTCAATGATGTTTGACAGATGTCACTCAAAAAGACTATTCTTCACAATGAGCTGAAAGGCATGAGGCAATTTCACAGCACTTGCACCACTGCAATCTAATTTCATGGTACTATCATTGTGCGTCCAATTCTACATTGCGTTAAGCTGATGAACTGATTAAAAAATGAGATCGGATGAATTAGAATAACTTGTGTGGTCAATTATTGATGTAGTTGCACAGTTATGTTTAATATGACATGCATATTTTTGCATTAACCCACGATAGAGGTGAATTTTCACAGAATATGTGATAAATATCATTATGTATTATATCAGAGTAAAAATATGGTACTCTGTGTAGGCTATGTAAAACTGATCATGCTCAAGGAGAGGTGTCTTGAATGATTCAGTTTAGGGATAACATTTATTTTCAGTCCAAGTACAAAGACATGTGTCTTCGATTCAGATAAATGAGTAACCAACTGAGTATTTATCAGTCAAAGGCATCAGAGAACTTTTTTTTTTAGCTTTGTGTTTGGGTGGCAATGACGAGCACACACTTGCATGTTCATGCATTTCTGCTACTATTATTATAATTACATTAGGTCACTGATTTTATGTGAAGTGCATGAGCTAGGTACATTAGTTACCTTGGACAGATTAAATGTTACACCTGCCATGGACAGTGCACCATTCAGCCACTAGAGGCACTAATGTTTCATCCGTTATCATTTCCAGTTTCTGTTTGTTGGCGATAGAGGCCTTTCACCTATGTCGCAGATGTTTGTTTTTTTTACACAGTGTCCACCATATTGCCAGGCAATCAAAGAAACAGTTGCGACAGCTAATAATGAAAATTGAGACAACCGCAGTCAGTACAATCTCTCTGAAATTATTAAAAATGTATTTTATACCAGCATACATCCAAAAGCTGAAACATGCCGGCGTCACAGATCCATATAATTTGCCTACATATTTACTTATTTGTTCTGCCCGCTGTGCTCTCTCTCTCTCCCTCTGTGTGTGTTAAATACAGAGGAATTTCACTGTGCTTGAGTGTACATGTGACAAAAATAAAGGCTTCTTCTTAATTTACCCACAAATGTATTTCTTCCACTTAAAGTGTTTGGCAAACCAGCTACCAGATTTGGGACACTACAATATCCTGAGCTATTTAGTATTTGGACTTCTAAATATGCCACAGATGTGAAAGGNNNNCAAAAGTACAGATGCTGAGCAATATTTTGAGGCAGGTTTTGTGCTGGAATGTTATGGGAAATTCAAGATAAAGAAAACTACTTTATTATGACAAAGGTAAGCTCAAACATGAACTTCTCATAGTAATAAACAAGCCAGGGCCTAGAGCTATCATATTTTATGGTGTTTAGCCGAATCTACATTATCAGTACATAACAAACATGCTGCTTGTCTAGCCAAGCATTAGGTCTAATAAAATATATTGCATCCAAAGCCCACATCCAGATATACATTTTAACATTGCACAGAGCTTTCATAGAAACCTGATTATAAAATGTTCTCTACACACACGGGAATTCTTTGTTGGCATCCAGTCTTCCTGGTTAACTGCAGCTCGCCATTTTTCTCGTCTTTATGGGTTTGAAAAAAAGCAGTGAAAAGTTAAACCAGGCGTATCTCCATGCCTGTTATTACATCCAAAAGCACTACAGGTCTCTGGCATTCTTCTTTTAGATGGAACTTATACAAGTTTATCTGTAGATATTCACTGAACTGGGCTTACAATCACTTGCCCACTTGTGCTGGTTGTTATCAAATACAAAGCTTGGCCGACAACATGGCCACGTAAACAAATCCACAGTTACAATGATGTCATGTGAAAGGCTTCTATATCAAGATATATGGACCTTGTTGTCTGTGAAGTCGTAAAAGCTGCATGGTTAAATCTTGTTCTGAGTTGTTTGGATCGTGTTGGCTTACCGTGTCTGACCTTGACCTTGTTCCTCTATTTTGTTTTTTTTTGAATGGCCCTTGTTTTAACTCATCTAGATTTACCATGTACCTTGACTAACTTTTTGGATTTGTGTTTTGAATCACTACACTTTTGATTTTTGTGTATGACCTGGACTTGCCTGTTCTTGACAATTTATGAATTGTTCATTATGCTGTTAGTATACCTCTTGCAAGTGGATTCTGACTTCCCTGGTGAGTCTCTGATGTTACATTGGAGCACTATTGCACAGTAGGGTTGCATTAGAGAACAGGATTTTGTTTCATTTTGGAAAAGCATTTGTGGTCATTTGTTTGGCTTCATTGCACCTGAATCCACCATTGTCAACAACCGATAGTAGCTGATCATCAAGATTATATAGTGATTAAGGAACTGTTCTTTTCACTCACCCAGCAGATATTGTTCATTACCTAGCCACTATTTGCTGCTAGCACCTAACTGAATTTGGTTTTATGTTTAAGACATTTTATCTGGTTACTGTTGTATTGTAGGAAGATGCTCTCGTGGTTCCTCTTGAGCTCCTGCTTTGGTTTGATTGTCGTTATTAATAATGAAATGCATCCAAATCCATGTCATTTCATGTTGTCTGTTCATCAGCAAGACAATTTACACTTGGCTAATGTCACTTACTATGACATGCTATGGGATGTTAGTGTTTGAATATGTTTTCACAAATATGAGTAAATGAGTGCAGTATACAGCCCTAAAACCAATATCATCTCATGAGAAAATATGGTACAATGTGACTACATTGTGGTTGGATATCATTACATTTCTAAATTTCTAAAGCTTTAAGTATTAAAGCTGAGAAAGTGTTAGGGGTTCCAGGGTAGCTGACATGCAACATCCCTACTCATAAACAATACCTGAAAGTTTTGGCGAACATGTTTGGAGTGGGAATTCACCAAAGCTAAATTAGGGAGAAAATTGTTTCACCACTCATGACCCTGCTAAAGAATGGCCGTGATGCCTCCAATGGAACCCAGCAGCCAAGGAAGTTTTCAACCAGCTCAAGACCTTCACAACAGACCCCATCCTTCAGCATCCAGACCCTACTAAACCTTTTGTCGTAGAGGTTGACACCTCAGAGACTGGAGTGGGAGGGGTCCTTTCTCAGCGCTTAGGGGATAAACCAAAATTACACCCCATTACTGTCTACTCCAAGAAACTCACCCCAGCTGAGCAGAACTATTACATTAGCAATTGAGAACTCCTAGCTATTAAATTGGCACTAGATGAATGGAGACACTGGTTAGAGGGTGCCACACATCCATTCACTATCCTCACAGACAATAAAAATCTAGAATACTTGAAGACAGCTCAACGCCTGAACCCATGTAAAGCTAGATGGGCCTTGTTCTTCACCTGATTCTGATTCACGATCTCATACCACCCTGATTCTAGAAATACTAAAGCAGAATCCACACCACTTCAAACCACACTCCAGAACACACACCCATCTTATCACCTGAAGGTTTTGTGCAAGCCATGTCCTGGGACATAGATAAGGAAATGGTGCAATCTCAACCTCCCAATCTGCCTGAGAACTGTCCCCCTGGACTGATGTATGTGCCACCCCAATTCTGAGGTAAACTCACCACTTGGGCCCACTCCTCTCTGGCCACAGGACCACCTAGTAGTCACCAAACCTATCAACATTTCAAAAATAAATATTGGTGGGAGAACATGACTTCTGAAATCAACCACTTTCTCATCCTGCTCTGCCTGTGCCCAAGCGAAGGTACCACGAGCTCCACCTGCCGGAAAGCTCTGTCCGCTTCCGGTGCCTCAATGACCCTGGTCATATATAGCCATAGACTTTATCACCGACCTACCCTGATCCTAAGGCAATACAGTCATTCTAGTGGTCATATATTGATTCTCCAAAGCCCTCAAACTCTTCTCTCTACCCAGTCTACCCATGGCATTCAAAACCACAGAACTCATATTTAATCACATCTTCAGATATTATGGCATCACTGAAGATATTGTCAATAACTGAGGTCCCCAGTTTATCTCTAGGTTATGGGCAAAGTTCATGGACAGGCTAGGGGTATGAGTGAGCTTAACTTCTGGATACCACCTGCAATCCAATGGCCAGGTGGAATGCACTAACCAGGAGGTAGGCTGTTTCCTCAGGATTTTCTGTAAGAGGAACCAGAAAGACTGGACATGATTCCTTCCCTGGGCAGAATATGCACACAACTCTTTGAAACATTCTGCTACTCAATTAACTCCATTTTAATGTGTCTTTGGCTATCACCCACCACTCTTCCCCTGGGATGATTCCCCAACTCAAATCCTGACGGTGGACTCTTGGTTTAAGAGGAGTGAGCAAGTATGGGAGGAAGTTCACCAAAGACTAGAACTAGTCAACAATAAGTATAAGCAGTATGCAGACAAGCATAGAAGGGAGACCCCAGAATATGCTCCAGGCAACTGAGTGTGGTTGTCCATGAAGTGCTTATGAGAGCCAAATACCTGCTGTAAGCTCCAAGCCTGATACATTGGTCCTGATAAGGTGATTCACAAAGTCAATGAGGTTTCATATAAGTTGGAACTCCCACCTCACTGCAGAATGGCTCCCACATTCCATGTGGCATGCTTAAAGCCTACCATCCAAGGCACCCTAGCCACAAACACACTCACCCAAGAACCTCCCTCCCTGGAACTAGAAGGAGACCCTCTATACCAGGTTCATAAAATCCTCAGCTTTTGACACAGACAAGGGCAGCTGGAGTACCTGGTTGACTGGAAGGGGTATGGCTCAGAGAAGCACAGCTGGATTAGCTCCAGATACATCTTGGATCCACTCCTCACCCAGGCATTCCACAAGCAGCATCCAGAGCGAGCATCAAGAAAGAGAGGTCGTTCGAGAAAGGAGTTTGCTCCCAGAGGGAGCACCTCGGCCAGGGGGGGTCTGTCAGTAACAGTGCTGAATACCAGAGTTCGAAGCAGCCTCCAAACATGGCTGCTCTGGACAACATCTCCCAAGCACCACAATGCCCCTCATCTTTGGAGTACTAACAAGTGCACTTGTCTTCTATTTGCCAGTAATCACTTCCCTATATAAGCTCAGCAGTCACAAACACCCATTGCAAAGTATCATTCTGTATCTCCGTACCTGATCATACTAGGCCTTCTGACATCCTGCATGACTACTCGTGTTTTGACTCAGTTTATGTTTATTTCTTGACTCCGTTTCCTCACCTGCCCTTTGACATCCCATTTGTTGACTCTAACCTGTGCCCATCCTTGACTATGTCTTCAGCTTACTGATTTGGATTTGTTGACAGTTTGCGACACACCAGCTCTCTCCTGCGCTTGCACCCATAAGTGCCTGCACCCTGACATTGAGAAAATGATTGTAAACACAGAGAACACATAACTATAGCCTACAACACATGCAACAGTTTGATTTTAGAACGTATCTCCTGCAAATTCAGGTAATTCATGCAAAAATAAACATGCTGCAAGTAGGCACAACACAATGGAAGTATTCACAAAACAATGGATGCATTGACTATATGAAGAGAGGTTTCTGCCCAGAGAACTTATTGATGAACCCTTCAATTCTTCATGGTCTGAGTAAGCTGAACTTAGGTGTGAACATATAGCAAATGTTTAACTTTACCATGGTAATATAATCATGACTCAAATAGAATAGCTTCTCTTCACTCAAATTAACTTGCACATAGTGTTGTAGTACTTGAGACCGGTCTCAAGACCACCTTTTGAAGGTCTTGGTCTTGTCTTGGAATCCACTGAATTTTTACTCGGTCTTGGACATCAAGACTCAGGATTTTATTTTAAGATTGGTCAAGACCACAACTGTGGGGATTTCACTAAATGGCCTACGCATTGTCTGATTTATTTGTTAACATCATTATTGTGATTGGATGCAAAATTTCCTGCTTCAGATACAACCAATAACATTGCTAATTTGAAAATTTTCTTCCTGTTAACTGCTGTCACCCCTCTCTGCCTCCCTTCACACAAACTGGTCTTGATTCAGTCTCGCCCTGCCTTGGTCTTGACTTGATTTTAACTCCTCAAAGACTTGGTCTTGTCTTGGTATCAATATACTCTGGTCTTGGTCATGACTTGGTCTTGGCTTAGGTGGTCTTGACTACAACACTACTTGTACACACTGTCCCTAAACTGACTTTTAGGCACAGGTGGTTGATAAATTTAATAAATTTGCAGAGATATCAACATGTAGAAACAGATCAAGTTGCATATTTATTTATACACACACACAGGACCGAAACCATCAGAACTTGATGGTTTCGGTCCTGTGTGCATGTATAAATAAATATGCAACTTGATCTGTTTCTGAGTAGTGAGTAACTTGATGGGTTACTCACTACTCAGCTGTTGGGTTTCCTGGGGTGGCAGGCACACCCACACAGGACCGAAACCATCAGAAAACAATTCAATGGGTTACTCACAACTCAGCTGTTGGGTTTCCCATGGTGGCAGGCACACACACACAGGACCGAAACCATCAGAAAACAACTTAATGGGTTTCTTTATGTATCCACACTCTATGCCTATGGGGCTTCACTCGCGTGAGCCAAAGGAGCTCCACTAATATGAATATTTAAAATTTAATTACAGATAGGAGTGTGGTTCAGTTAAAGGTTAAACTGATTTTCCATGGTGAGTAAATACTGATATAGCTAGTTTTGGTGTGGGGATGTTCTAAGGCAGCCTGCAAAGCATGTAATCTAGAATGGCGAATACACATGGCTTGCAGTTGCTGCTCTCTAATAGCTCCAATACAGTTCGTCAGCCGTTTGACACAGAACACGACACATCAGGAGTTGTCATTTTCATCTCGGCACTGTGTCCATCTTAGAAAATCACTGTGCTAGCGAGATAATTAGCTCTCTGACGTTATTTCTGTGGATTGAGCGGGACAGAAACCACCCCTCCCCCACCCAGTTTTTTCCTCTACTCTACAC
>JANZLB010000028.1:13700351-13710773 GCA_026167865.1 Notarius quadriscutis
TCAGCTGGGATAGGCTCCAGCTTGCCTGTGACCCTGTAGAACAGGATAAAGCAGCTAGAGATAATGAGATGAGATGACATCCGAGCAGTTTACGAAGAGTAATGTTTGGTGTGACGAGTCACAAAAATTTCAGACACCCATAAAATCGTCAATACAGCCGGTGGTGCCACCATCTTGACGATTTTTATGCATACCCACCTGGGGAACATTGTGAGTTTGATTTGAAATCCGATCAATCCTGTAGGAGGAATAGCGATTTTTGTAAGTCGTGGATGGATAACGCATGGTCGCATAAGCTCATCCGGCTATAAATTGTGATCTCTGTGGAATGGGTGCGGTGCCAGATGGACTGGTTTGAGTATATCAGGAACTTCTGATCTCCTGGGTTTTTCACACACAACGGTATCTAGAGTTTACACAGAATCATGCGAAAAACAATGAGTGAGTGAGGAACAGTTCTGTGAGTGGAAATAAATGTCTTGTTGATAAGAGTGGGTAGAGGATAATGGCCAGATTGGTTCAAGCTGCTAGGAAGGATATAGTAACTCATAGCAACTCTTTACAACCGTGGTGAGCAGAAAAGTATCTCAGCATGCAACAGCAGACAGAAGAGCACATTGGGTTCCACTCCTACAGCCAAGAACAGAACACGCTCCTATTAAAGTGGCTGATGAGTGTATAGCTCACTAATTTAACTGTTAGTGGAACTGACAGAATAATTGTGGAGGGAGGAAAGTCAATGTCCAACCAAATAAGGCTGATGGTAAGGAATAAATCCTTTTATAAGTCCAACAATTGAGTGAGTTAACTTGTTTTAAAGCGAGACTGCCTTTCAAGTGTAGGTCATGAAAACAATTTTCCCCAACACCCAATTATTTTTGTTTAGTGGACCGAAAGCTACTGAATTCAAATCGCAGACTTCCAATTTTATTAGTTTTTTTAAAATAGAACAATTAATGAATTTAGAGCCACATGGCCCTAAATTCTCCAGTATTTTTTCCTGCTTCACCATGACCCAATTCAAGATACTACGTCATGCATGACATGGTGGGCGTTCCCTGTTCATGCAAGGCATTGTGGGATACAAATTTGAAACAGGAGAGAACAATGGATGACATGAGTGTGCGAATGAAACAGTAACGGAAAGTGAGAAGAAAAAACGTTATGTTATATATGAAGGAAAGGAAACACAGGACCAAACTAATAAAAATCGACGGTCAGCGAGCACCTCCGTGTGATCAGTTGTCTGTTTTGCGACAGAATGATGGAACTGTCAGTGCACGCTCAAAGGTAAACCTGTAGATGGCAGTAATGCAACACTGTGGTTGCCAGCTGCCGTAAAACCCAAAATGCACATTATTTGCTCGGGAATCCCCTCAAATTAAATAACTTCCTAGCCACAGAATGGCCTGGGGTTTTTAGATATTACAGAAATAAACATATATCACGATGATGAAATTTCAGAGCAAACTAAATTTCACCGATTTTCTGAAATCGAAAGGCCATCTAGCTTTAAACAATACATCCAGCTGTGTGAGTGCACTGGTGGTAAAACTAACCCAAAAACATGGAAAGATTCAGGAGAAACAAGCTATTTGTGCTGCAGATTGCTTGTAATGAATGAAATGTCATCCTAATCTGTAGCACTCTGTGATATTGGGAAAGCCTGTGCAGGAAAGCAATAGGTCATGCTTCCCAATGCACTGATGGCTACTTGGGTTATCCCTCGTTTACACTGGGCTCATCCTTCGACTTCCTGCCAAGAGGATTCCAGGAATTCATCAAAGTTGCACAGACATGCGGCGCTGCTCAGGGACAACACATAACACCATGGACACAGAACATCTTGCTCAATAAAAGGACCATTTCAAATGAACTCGACAGTCCGACTTTCAGTAATGTCTACGCTACTTGGAAAATAAAACAGGGCACAACACAGTAGGATTTGGCTATTTTGGCACTTAGGCAGATGATACACAGGCTAAGCCTGCTCACAAAAAGAGCACCAAAGGAGAAACGGCCCTGTCGAACAGTTTCCAGTGGTTCTGCCTTCTGGCAAGCTCTCAAGCTGGCACCAAACGCTCTGAGACCGTCACCCAGTGCACCATGACAGCTGGTCATGAATGATTTAGAAGCGCCGTTGATGGAGGGGTCTCATCATGTTCACACAAGTTCACTATTAATAAAAACCACTCTCCATGGACGAGCTGGCAGGACATGTCTCTGCCTCGAAATATCAATGCATCAGGGAAGGCGGCAAGAGATTTCTCGGGGAATATGGTAATCCGATTTAGCTGCCGTCTTGAGGAGGTTTGGATGTCAAATGAGCGGAGTACAGGACAGTGACTCATGCACTTCTTCCAAAGGACAATAAGCATGGCTTCGATAACAATTTACATCACTAACATAACAGATTTTGCCAGGTAACAGATGGCAAAACCATCTTTTTTTTGTCCAGGATACAGTTTGTGTTTTAAAATACCGTATGACTAGCAAACTCCTTAATAATGTATTCCATATTTGATCATGATAACCATCTGTTCAAAACAATTTCTGGTATGGATTGAGTGAAAGAGGTCTTTGGTATCGTGATGAACATTATGTCTATTCCTATGAGCTAGAGCTAAGCCAGTGCAAATATTCATGACAGATTTTTTTTTTTTGGACACAGTTATGGCAAGAATTGTTCATAATGATTATACAATCCAAGTTAGTTATGGTCCACTAATTCGATCGGTGGACTGGTGTTCCAAGAGTGCTAATGCATATTTAGTGTAACCACAGTGGGACGTTTCACTGTCTGTGGTCTGTGCTCATCAGATAAAATTCCAGTTCCAAAAACAGTCCATTGCTGAAACGACTACTACACTAGAGTTTCCGAGATCATCAGCGGCATGATGAAGTATGCATTTTTTTTTAACGAATACAACTTCTGAGTTAAAATATGAGCGATCTTCAGATGGGGAAGAAGGGAAGTCAATTTTACTGGATGCACCTTAGAAATGGGAATGTACAAATCAATGTTAGCTCGTCGAAGGGCTATCGATGAGTGTGGCTCTTTCAGTATTGATTTCATTTGCACATTATGTTGTGTCCAAATTGACAGTGACTCGGATATCAGCAAGGCTTTTGCATTTACACTGATCAGTCATAACATTGAAAACACTTACAGGTGAAGAAGTGAATAACATTGATTATCTCATCACAGTGGCACCTGTCAAGGGGTGGGATATATTAGGCAGCAAGAGAATAGTCAGTTCTTGAAGTTGATGTGTTGGAAGCAGGAAAATAGGCAAGTGTAAGGATCTGAGTGACTTTGACAAGGGCCAAATTGTGATGGCTAGATGACTGGGTCTGAGCATCTCCAAAATGGCACATCATCTTGTGGGATGTTCCCAGTATGCAGTGGTTAGTACCTACCAAAAGTGGTCCAAGGAAGGACAATCGGTGAACCGGTGTCAGGGTCATGGGTGTCGAAGGCTCATTGAATCGCATAGGGCATGAAAGCTAGTCCATATCCCACAGAAGAGCTCCACCTTTCTATTTTAGGCAGCATTAACTTTTTCAGCAGTTTGTGCTACAGTATATGCAGTGCGTGTGTGTGTGTGTACACACACACACACACACACACCAAACACTTTATTAGAAACTCCTGTAATGTTGCTCATGCATGTAATTATACAATCAACCAATCATATGCATAAAATCATGCAGATGCATTTCAATCAGAATCAGGAAGAAGTTCTAGCTCATTGATTTTAATCATGCCACAGTTGTTGGTTTTTCAGAAACTGCTGATCTCCTGGGATTTTCATGCACATCACTGGTTTTGGAGTTTGAGTCAAGGCTTCAGATATTCAAATAACCAACCTTTACTACTGTGGCGAGCAGAAAAGCATCCTTGAAAGCCCAACATGCTGAAGCTTAAGGTACATGGGCTAAAACAGCAGAACACCTCATCATGTTCCACTCCTGTCAGCCAAAAACAGGAATCTGAGGCTACACAGGTTCACTAAACCTGGCAGACTAAAATTGGAAAAAGACCCTGACTGTCACCTTCAGCTGAGAGGAAATTGGTTCGGATGGTCATGGACAACCCAGGAACTACCAAGGATCTCTAGAACTCAACTAATTCTGCCAAGGTTTCTAATAAAGTTGCCGGTGAGTGTACATGTATGGCTAAATTCACACATATTATAGGAAAATCGAATGATGGTGGGGGTTTTTTGCCCTCTCTTTTCCACTTGCTTTCACTCACACACTTCTCACACTGGATAAATTACTTTTTTGCTGGGTAGTTATAATGACATAATGAGTCATGACTGTCGGTTACCATTCACTGGAAAGAAGTCTAGACTGAAGCTGGGAAGGGAAAAACAAATCTGCTGCATGGTCAATATTTTCACTGAGTCAAAGTCAGCTCAGCTCTGACTCAGTGGCCATTTCTGTCCAACATCTGCGTGTGTGTTGGCCCTCTGTTCCCCTCCATTCTCCTTTCATCTACCGACCTTAAAAATTGTACAGCAACTAGTGTAGAAATATGGATGTTTATTCTACAGGGTTTTCTTTCACAAAAAAAAGCAATTGACTGTGAAAACTTGCTAAAGCAGCCAGGTTCATTTACAGTTGTGGTCAGAAGTTTACATACACTCATCTTGGACATGAATGCCATGACAATATTGGGCTTTCGGTGATTTTCTTTGAACTGTTCTTTTTCAGTGGCACAATGATTGTACAACAGCTGTACTGAAAAAGTTAATGCTGACACTTTTCTGTTTTAGCCAGCGTAACAATTTTCAGCAGTTTGTGCTATAGTGGCTCTTCTGTGGGACTGGACCATATGGACAAGCCTTCATGCCCTGTGCGATTCAATGAGCCTTCAACACCCATGACCCTGTTGCCGGTTCACCGGTTGTCCTTCCTTGGACCACTTTTGGTAGGTACTAAGCACTGCATACTGTGAACACTCCACAAGATGATGTGCCATTTTGGAGATGCTCAGACCCAGTCATCTAGCCATCACAACTTGGCCCCTGTCAAAGTCGCTCAGATCCTTTGCCCATTTTTCCTGCTTCCAACACATCAACTTCAAGAACTGACTGTTCTCTTGCTGCCTAATATATCACACCCCTTGACAGGTGCCATTGTAATGAGATAATCAATGTTATTGACTTCACCTGTCAGTGGTCAGAATGTTATGGCTGATCAGTGTACCGGTATTTCTATGACATTCATGTCTATGAAGAGTGTATGTAAATTTTAGACCACAGCTGGGTATGAATTTGAGATGCTGAGGTCATGTTTGGTTGAAGTATTAGCAAGATGCTGTAGATTCATACCGGAGATGTCAATTCAAATTAAATAATGATTTATATGTACTGAAGGGAAATTATATGTCATGGTGCTGGACTATTGTCTTTGCTGCCTTACTAAAGCTTTCCTACTTAACCAACTGCATTTGATGTTGTGACAGTTTTTATGCTGAGCTAAATGAGGAACTGGGAGACAGATTTGACAATGCAGGTGCGTTCTTTTATTCTCATGCTATTTTCACTTTTCAGTGATTTTACTTCTACCACATAGAAACTCTACACACACAAACACACATCTGGGGGGGGTTTACACGACAGCTCTCGCTCTCTGCTTACCAGCCATGTGAAAGACACACAGAGACACATTAACAGACAGCCAGTAATTTGACACAGGTGTAACTTTTTACATTACCTGCTGGTTCAACCTGACTCCTCACCATTCACAGTTGATACTCACCCATGGCCCACTGCCACAGATGTGGTATGTCTGTTGTTCTCTTGATAAGGTTCAACACAATTACAGTGACAGTTTCAACAGAAAAAGCTCATTCACAGGAACTCATTATTCACAAGCAAGGATGAGGCAAGGTTCACCACTTTGTGAAAAACTGTGTGGGCAAATAGTTCAACAGTTTACAAACAATTTTTTTCAACATACAATTGCAAGGAATTTAAGGATCTCGCCATCGACAATCCATAATATCATGAAAAATTCAGAGAATCCAGAGAAATCTCTGCGTGTAAGGGGCAAGTCTGAAAACCAACACTGAACACCTACCCATGACCTTTGATCCCTTAGTGACATTGCATTAAAAAGCGACATGACTGTATAAAGGACATGAATACATGGGTTTGGGAGCACTTCATAAAACCGTTGTCAGTAAACAAAGTTTGTTGATGCATCTACCATGCAAAGTGAAAGCCATATATCAACAATATCCAGAAATGCCACTGACCTCTCTGGGCCCAAGCTCATCCGAGATAGATTGATGCAAAGTGGAAAAGTGTGCTGTGGTCCGACAAGTCCACATTTCAATTTTTTTTTTTTTGAAATGATGGACATAGTATCTACCAGGTTAAAGAGAAAAAGGACCATCAATATTGTTATCGGCACAAAGTTCAAAAGCCAGCATTTGTGATGGTATGGGGGTGTGTTAGTGCCCATGGCATAGGTAACTTGCACATCTGTGAAGGCACCATCAATTCTGAAAAGTGCATACAAGTTTTGGAGCAACATATGCTGCCAATCAAGAGACATTTTCAGAGCTGCCCTTCCTTATTCCAGCATGACAATGCCAAGTCACATTCTACAGGTTACAACAGCGTGACTTCATAGTAAAAGAGCGTGGGTGCTAAACCGGCCTACCTGCCTTCCATTGAAAATGTGTGGCACATCATGAAGTACATAATATGACAACAGAGACCCCAGACTGTTGAGTCACTGAAATCATATATCAAGCAAGGATGAGAAAGAATTTAATTTTCATGACGTCAACAATTAGTGTCCTCAGTTCCCAAACATTTTCTGAGTTTTGTTAAAAGAAAAGGTGATGAAACACAGTGGTAAACATGCCCCTGTCCCAACTTTTTTGGAACATGTTGCAGGCAACAAATTCAGAATGAGTATATATTTACAAATAAATAAATTTGATCAGTTTGAACATCAAATATCTTGTCTTTTTATTCTATTCAACTGAATATAGGTTGAAAATGATTTGCCAATCACTGCATTCTGTTTTTATTTATGTTTTAGACAGTGTCCCAACCTTTTTGGAATCGGGGTTGTAGACAGAAAACTTTCTCTTTTTTTTGGTTTTGCAATAACATGACATGCTGCACATTTTTCTCTTATTAACTTCAAAAGATAAAAAAGAAAGGAAAGGGTGACAGAACAATCGTTTATAGCTGCTAAAACGTTTATCAAAGTCTTAACAGTAAAGAGAACCCAGTTAAACAAATGACAAAAATATCATATATTTGTTGAGGAAAATTATCCAATATTGCATATCAGTGAATGGCAAAAGTATGTGAACCTCTAGGATTAGCAGTTAATTTGAAGGTGAAATTAGGTTCCAGTATTTTCAATCAATGGGGTGATAATTAAGTGTGAGTAGGCATCCTGTTTTATTTAATGAATAGGAATCTGTCAAAGTCTGATCTTCACAACAAATGTTTGTAGAAGTGTATCATTGTACAAACAAAGAAGATTTCTGTGGACCTCAGAAAAAAGTTGTTGATGCTCTTCAGGTTGGAAAAGGTTACCAAACAATCTCTAAAGTGTTTGGATTCTACAGTACTGTACCAATCCACAGTCAGAGAGATGGATCACATTTAAGATCATTGTTACCCTCCCCAGGAGTGGTCGATCAACAAAGGTCACTCCAAGAGCAAGGCATGTAATAGTCCACAAGATCACAAAGGACCCCAGGGTAACATCTAAGCAACTAAAGGCCTCTCTCACATTAGCTAATGTTAATGTTCATGAGTCCACCATCAGGAGAACACTGAACAACAATGGTGTGCATGGCAGAGTTACAAGGGGAAAGCTACTGCTCTCCAAAAAGAACATTGCTGCTCAATTACAGTTTGCTAAAGATCATAAGGATAAGCCAGAAGGCTACTGGAAAAATTTTGTCGATGGATGAAACTAAAATAGAACGTTTTACTTTAAATGGAAAGCATTATGTTTGGAGAAAGAAAAACACTGCATTCCAGCATAAGATCCTTATCCCATCTGTGAAACATGGTGGTGGTAGTATCATGGCCTGTTTTGCTGCATCTGGGCCAGGACGGTTTGCTATCACTGATGGAACAATAAATTCTGAATTATATCAGCAAATTCTAAAATAAAATATCAGGACATCTGTCCATGAACTGAATATCAGGAGAAATTGGTCACACAAGAAGCCAATGAGCCTGAGCACACAAGTTGTTTGGCCAATGGTTAAAGAAGAATAACAAACAAAAATGTTTTGGACTTTTTTGGAAAGTCCTGACTTAATCCAATTGAAATGTTGTGTGAGCAGTTCATGTAAGGAAATCCAACAACATCCCAGAGTTGAAGCTAAAATTTCTCAAAGCAGATGTGCAGTCACCAGAAGCATTTAGTTGCAGTTATTGCTGCACAAGCAGGTCACATCAGATACTGAAAGCAAAAGTTCACATATTTTTGCCACTCACTCATATGTAATACTGGTACATTTTCCTTTATAAATAAATGACCAAGTATAATACAGTATGTTTGTCTCATTTGTTTCATTGGGTACTCATTATCTATTTTTAGGACTTTCATTGTGAAATTCTTATGATGTATTACATCATATTTGTGCAGAAGAAATATAGAAAATTTAAGAGTTCACAAACTTTCAAGCACCACTGTAGAAATTTAAAAGCTCCATCTAAAAGACAGATGGTAATCATTGAGTCACCATTATTTCACAGTGATAGTCCTATAAATTCCATCACATATTAAGCCACATCATGGTCCAATACTATGTTGATCAGCAAGGCTAAGCTTTGATAATGTGCCCACTGTTTCGAAATCCCAAACCCAAAGGTGGGATTTAAGTCCCCCCTTTGCTGCAGTAATAACCTCTCCACTTCTGGGAAGACTTTACATTATATTTTGGCATGTGAAGTAGAGGGATTTTTGTCCATTCAGCCACAAGAGCATTAATGAAGTCAGGTATTGATGTTGGCTGAGAAGGCCTGGCATGCAGTTGGCATTCCAATTCATCCAAAAGGTGTTTAATGGGGTTTAGCTCAGAGCTCCGGACAGGTCTGGGGTCCATTTCCAGTTGAGGGAAATGCATAGAAAGACATTTTAGATAATTTTGTACATTCAAATTTGTGGCAACAGTTTGGGGAAGACCTTCATATGAGATTGATGGTCAGGTGTCCACACACAATTGGCCATATAGTGTATTTGGTCAACTCATTTGACTTATCACGTTTGCCCACGAAAGCATAGCATGTTTCTAAGATCATAAATAATCATAATAAGAACCTAGCTTATTGGACTTAGCAGCAAAGGGTTACTAACTAACTAACAAGTCATACAGTGAGTCTGGTATGTTTCCTCAATAAATGTGGAAAAACTCAGGGCTTTTTAGTGTATTGCTCCAAAAAGCTCATTCTGCCACAGTGTTCAAAAGTGTATATTATTACAAGGAACCAGTACACATTGAAAAATCAATCTAACTGTAACGTTAACCTTCAAGATCCTGAAGGTTGTGGCCAGAAAAGTGTACAAAAGATATCAGACGCTCTGTGGCTCATGGTCAGATCAACAAAGGCTGAGACTACTGGCTTTAAGGCTAAACTAACTGGCTCATTGCACTTCCAAGATCACTAGTAGTTTATTTCCCAGGAGCAGAGAAAATCCAAAGGCTAAAAAGTCTAAAATTAGTGTTTCTGTTTTACAAAATGATACCTCAATGAATTTCAGTGATTGAAGCTAGATTATTTTCAACTCCAAATTAATCATTGTGAGAAAAGATACAAACATGAAACTTGCTTAATCTTTTTTTTTTCTTTTTCACCCTGAGTCATTCCACTGGCATACCTGCCGCACCCAGGCTTTCCTCCCACTTTACAAACAGGTGAATGGGCCAATATCCCAATCACAATGCATTTATTCAAAGCTGAACACTAACACTGACAGGTTTTACACCACCCACTTTCTTCACCTTTTTCAGCCTTGCAACTCAGTTTTAAGATGTATACCACTTAAAGGGAAATGTTTGCATCACCCAAGGCTTCAATATAGCTCTTTTTTATATCATTTTTCACAGTTGGATTTTTAGCATACAAATGATCAACATCAGAGAAAATAATAACTCCATTGCACTGAATGGCATGAGAGTGTGCAGGCATATTCGACAATAAGACCACTGAAAATATAAGGCACAAAAAAAAAAAACCACGAGTCAGTGAATTGCTTTGAAAAAAGCTAAAGGCAGTGTTAGAATAGATATATCAAGAAGGAAGGGGGAAGATTGGACAAGCAATCAGGCAGAGTTAGAGCAAGAAAAATTAAGTGGGCTTGCCCCAGCAAGTCCCACTTACTGTAATCTCTAAGTCGCATTTATGCTTGCTTGCTTGCTTATCT
>JANZLB010000028.1:13781073-13793932 GCA_026167865.1 Notarius quadriscutis
GTGTGAATGGTTGTTTGTCTCTGTGTCAGCCTTGCGATAACCTGGTGACTTGTCCAGGGTGTACCCCGCCTCTCGCCCATAGTTAGCTGGGATAGGCTCCAGCTTGCCTGCGACCATGTACAACAGGATAAGCGGCTACAGATGATGGATGGATGTTTAAAGTCTTTATTTTTCTGTAAAACCGCTTTGCGGCAGTGTCTGTTGTTAAAAGCGCTATACAAATAAACTGACGACTCTCATTTTGACCCTGAATTTGGAAGTCTATTTCTTTAACCACACTTTTCCAGTCACAGGCCTAACTGTCTATTAATGCTGTTCTACTCCAGCAAACTGTAAACATTCATACAACGTTTTGAAGTGAAATTGCAGTACAGCAACAACAGTGGACAATAGTGAGTAATGTAGCAACAAGCTAGCCGGCTAACTCTAATGTTGATGATTACCTTCTCCAAATAGTTATTAGTATGGTTAGTGTCATGGATTTAGCCAAGTACCGTGTGTGTATTAACTGATCTAAAGTCAATACTGCTATGAAAAATCATTTAAAAGTATAAAAGGGAGATTTTAAACTGCTCAGTGTGCACAGCCATGTTGATTTTCCTTCACTTTGTAAACAGTTGAGAAGACTGCTTCAAAGGTGACAAGATGAAATTTCAAGTTGAGGAGGTGGGAAGCTATGTTTTAATGGTTAGAGAAGCAGCTTTGGGACCAGGTTCGATTCCCTGGACCACCAGGAATGGCTGAAGTGCCCTTGAGCAAGGCACCTAATCCCCAACTGCTCCCCAGGCTGCTCTAGGTATGCTGCACAGTGCTCTGGATAAGTGTGTCTGCTAAATGCCTGTAATGTGATGGGTGTTTTGGGTGATTTTTACCTGTTGTAGGTGGGGAATTACAAGTCGCAACCTCAAATGTAGTATCAGTCATGGGGAAGAAGACTTTATGAGCAATAAGGTATGTCTATGGAAGTTAAAGGTTGTTTGGGAAAAGTGGTGATGATTCAAATTATTTTATGCTTGTCAAATTAATTTGTATCAAATTTGTAGAATTTCTCAATTCTAGAGTAATGGCAATCAGAGCAGTGAAACATGTACCAATAATTTAATCGCAGTGAAAATCATGATGTTATAAGCAAAAAAAAGAGAGCAAGTCTATTAAGCATGTATTACACGCCTACAATGACATTATGTTGTACTCTACTGTATGTAGTGAGAGTACACAGTGATTAGGAAGCCACTTGAGATTCAAACTAACAAAGATGGGAGATTTTCATGAAACATTGCATGAAGGAAGGTAAATTTAAGCTAAAATTTGAGATGGTGGATGATAGACTTCCCCTTTCTCTCATTCTCTCTTTAACTCACTCTGCACAACGTACAGCCTTAGCTTTCACAATAAACATGCCACTGTGAAATAAGCTTCACTCTTGCCCAGTGGCCCAAATTTAATTCGGTCTTTGATCAGTTCCCTAATCTGCGATTACAGTCTTGAGGCAGAGTGCGGGGTGGTGGGTGTTCAGCGCGATGGAGAAATATCTCTCTCTCTCTCTCTCTCTCTCTCTCTCTCTCTCTCGTCCCATTGGAGAGATGGGCAATCGGCATGAGCTTTGGTGTGTGAGCCATGGGCAGGCAGAATTAGAGTCTATTGCCTGTTAGGAGGTCATACTGTGCCTATGCCACTTAGCCTTGGTGGCCACATTTGAAACAATTGACTCTTTCTTTACGATTCTGTCTGTCATAAGGGAACAGACACTAGTGCTGTCTGTTATAGACCATGTGCTATTCAAAGAGTCTTTTAAGGCTCAGACAATGTACAAAGCTGTCATTTTACATTATGAGAGATGTTGGACAGTGTGGCAAATCTGCACGTCAAGTGAGCGTTTGAGTGTTTACCCACAATCTCACTGTCAAAGTCAGTCCTGTTCATGCTGATAATATCAATACTAATCATACAGAATGGTCTGAACAGTAGGAGTGACTTTATATATGTTGTTTACTTCTGTTGTGAATCATTAAATCCAGATTTAATTACCTGAGACAAACACAAATGTCTTCAATGATTGGCTTTTAATGGGCATTCAGAGTATCGACACAGAAAATTCATTTCTGGTTACATCTACAGCATAATTTGAATCTGAAAAAAAAAATCAGCTATTAACTACTTGTGCAAATTGTTGGAATATGCCAGTGAACTGACTGTAATAGTTATACCATGAAAGAAAAAGAAAAAAAAAGAAAGAAAGTGTGGTTCTTTGCTCTGCTGTGCTGTGCTATTTCTGCATCGTTGACACAGCACAGCTCAGTATGAACATATTCCCCCAGCATGAGACGCCGCACATGAAGGAAAATCTTGGGCCACATTGGCATTAACCAATTTAGCAGTTTATACAAACAGTACAGCCTATGATTACTGGGTTTTCCTTAAAATAATAGTTTACTACAAGGCACATTGAGAATCATTGGGCCTAACCCAATAGGTAATGAAAACAGAAGCTCCTGCTGTTTAAGAGAAAGAACTCTCCCACGGTGTCCTGGCTACACTGATGATGGTTATGTGTTTAAGGATTTAAAATGCATAGTTTAGATTAGCATTATTCTGTACTTTAAATACCACACAGAAATCCTGTATGGGGTCTCTCTCTCTCTCTCTCTCTCTCTCTCTCTCTCTCTCTCTCTCACATTTGTTGATTTTATAGAAAGTGCAAATATTACATAATTCGTGTGTCTTAGATGATTAAATCTGGATTAAAGAAGAGAAGAAAATCACACACACACACCTGAATCATTGCTCATATTGTCCCCTGTGATTACTGGTTTTAATCCGGCCTGCTCATAGCTGTATATCAGGCTATTATGTGGTGTTGGCAGTGTAATAGTAATCATGCAGCAATAGGTCAAGAGGTGGCTGTAGCAGCTACAAAGGCAGCCAGTCAATAGTATTGGTATTATACTGATCGATGAAAAGGCATTTAAAGATTGACCTTAGACCAGATGTGGACTTGGACTATGGTCAACATAGAAGCCATGGGGCATGATTAAACATGAATGTGAAATGATATGAATTTACATGTCCAATGATTGGAAATGGGTGCAGATCTATAGTGGAGGTGATGTACACATAGATATATGGTAAGGCATCCGGTGGCAAGCGATTACTATTGTTTTCCATCTGCTAAACAAAACGACTGCAGTATACCATACCAATTGATTTAAACGTGAGACTTAAAACATGAAAATTAGAGAATCAATCTGTTGATGGATTAGGACTAAAATATTTTTAAGTCCCAATCAATATAACACTGCTGTCCAATGAAAACTGCATAGCTCCATTTTTCATGGTTTTCACACTTACAGTATGTAAACACAAACCTCTTACAGATGACGTGGAAAGACCCGTGTGATGCTGTAATCGCACCTTGTATTTAAGTAGTATCTGGATTGACTGTCAGAAGTGTCTGTTAAATCCACATATCTCCCCTGTGTGGATCTCTACATGATGTTTATATAAACTAAGTATTTAAGCAGATTATTAAAATGAATGCAGTTTATTTGTGGACTGACTGAGAACACAATCATTATGTATAGATGACTAAGAGTGAACATGATTTTATATAAGTATTGTATAAGATGTATTCTGTAGGCTGTTTGGCTGGTAAATCCATCTCTTTGCCCAACACAAAGTAAACACCTTGTGTTTGGCAGTTAATGGCCTCCTAATACAGCTTAACGAATGTGTATAAGGTTATCAGAGGTGTTTTTCACAAACGCACTGTGCAGGTTCATTATTTGTTCACTATGTATAGCTGGCTCATGGTCATGCACCTCTTTGTAAAATGGAAAATACAGAACACTGAAAAAGTGGTTCATTGTAGGATCAAGGATTAACTACAGTTTAATGTAGCAAGATGTTGCAAAAAAATAGCTTCGACCTTCTCACATGCTGGAACAACCATTGTAAAGTGGCAGTCAGGCAACGTGTAATGCTAATGTTTCAGAGAAATGTTACCAAAAAAAAGGAATAACTCACAGCAAACATAATTGATTATAAAGTCAGAACTTGGGATAAACAATAAAGTAGGCTTATACACTCACCGGACACTTTAATAGGAACTTGTTCTTGATTCTAAGATCCCTGTTCTTGGCTGCAGGACTGGAACCCAATGTGTTCTTCTGCAGTTGCATGTTGAGATGCTTTTCTGCTCACCACAGTTGTAAAGAGTGATTATATGAGTTACTATAGCCTTCCTGGCAGATCAAACTCTGACCTCTCTTATCAACAAGGCGTTTGTTTCCACCCACAGAACTGTCGCTCACTCAACTTAATTTTTTTTTCGCACCATTCTATGTAAACTCTAGACACTGTTGTGCGTGAAAACCCCAGGAGATCAGCGGTTTCTGAAACACTCAAACCAGTCCATCTGGCTCAAACCAACACTCTGAAAGAAAGTCATACTTTGAGATCACAATTTTTCCCATTCTGATGTGTAAGCATTAACTGAAGCTCTCGATTTGTATCTGCATGATTTGATGCATCGTGCTGCTCTCAAGGGATCGGCTGATTAAAGAACTGCATCAAACAGCACGTGGATATAGGGGTGTTCCTAATAAAGTGGCCGGTGAGTGTAACTCCGACACTATTAATTAGTATATAAACCAGGACACTTAGGATGAAGCATGAACTACATAAAGGTAAAATAATCTGCAGAAATTAACGACCTAAATCCATCCCTTAGTGATTGAATGATTTTACTTGTAGGCGTATGAAATTTTATCTGCTTTCGACATATTCTATCTACAGTATACGCTGCATATTATGCTTTATGATCACTATAACTGATATAATGTCTTTTGTGTTGACAGAAGACCACTTTATTTTGCGAAGAAACTGAGCACACTGAGCCAAACTCGCCATATTGGAGTGGGCTGAGCATGCACACAATACATATCTAACGCTGTCAGTTGCCAGATTTTCACACAATAATCCTGTCTGCGACTGTCAGACAGAGAGTGTCGGAGAAAAGCTGTGGAGTTTGTCACTGCGCAACCATATGTGAAGAATAAAGGAAGATTTAATGGGTTTGTTAGCGAGCGGTACTGATGAGCCGCAGACACCAGACTGAACACAACAAAAGGAAACAATTATAATGCTTTGAAATTAACAGTTACATTTGCGTTGCAGGTTTACAGGTTTTATCAATAGAAATGCCATAATATCCGATTTACATTCGTTTTAAATGAAGGATAACAGGTCGAGAAGGAAAGCAGTGAAAAATGACATAAAAAAGGTATAATTTTAAATCTAATGTAGTCGGTCAAAGGCTAAAATGTGCTCTGTTTGTGAAATCTTTTCTGACAGAAAGGCCAATTTAACCAAGGCCAGTATTTCAAATGAATAAATGAATAAAGATTCTCTTCTATAACAGGAAGAGTGGTATGGTGGTGTTGTGGTTAGCACTGTTGCCTCACAGCAAGAAGGTTCTGGGTTCGAGCCCAGTGACTGACAGGGGCCTTTCTGTGTGGAGTCTACGTGGGTTTCGTCCAGGTGCTCTGGGTTCTCCCACAGTTCAAAGACATGCAGGTTAGGTTAACTGGTGACTCTAAATTGACCATGAATGGTTGTTTGTCTCAATGCATCAGCCTGGCGACTTGTCCAGGGTGTACCCTGCCTCTCACCCATAGTCAGCTGGGATAGGCTCCAGCTTGCCCGTGACCCTGCACAGGATAAATGGTTATGGATGGTACAACAGGAAGAAAAAACCCACAGAGACACTAGAGACCAAAAACAAGAACCTTACTCTCCAATTTCTACAACTTATTATTATTATTTTAATCAAGCTGACAGAATCCTTCCACCCTCATTGTCTGAGGTCACCGCCTTTTCTGTAATAATTGTCCACCCGCCTATAGAAATCATTCAAAATGTGATTTGTGTATGTCCATGAAGGACTACTGCTCCTCTGAGATCGAAAATAACCCAGCTCATTATCATTATTACATCATTACTATATCCGTATAGCAGTATGTTCATTACGCTTTATGAACAATGTGTACTCAAAGCTTGTTAAGAAAAGTGCCTTCAGCGACAGTTTCTAAGCTATATGGGACAACCTGATGGATGTTGGTGTAGTTGCATTACAGAAGAAAAAATAAAAATAATATACTTATAATGTATATTGAATATATCTACTTTAAAAAAAAGCATGAATACATCAGGCGGTACATGTTTGCCCTTACATGCTACTCGATTTCTTTTCAGTCGATGTATCATGGGTTTTTTTTTGTTTGTTTGTTTGTTTTTGGGTTTTTTTAGCTTTTGCTCATCGTATTTTTAAGACACCCTGTATATATCATTAAAACTTCATGGAAAGGATGTTATTTGCTTCATAACCCTGCCTTGGTATCTGTCTGTAACGCTAATGTGACCCATAGCCCGTTGATGTGAGAACCGTGGCTGGGGCTACCTTGGCCATTCTGGCAGATTTTGGAGGTGATCCATTGCATAAACTTGGGTGGAATAAGTATGCAAATGAAACCATGGTAGCCGTGATGGTAGCAATGGAAGACGCCGATAAAACCAATGGCGGCAATGACGTATAGCGACGTATGGCCTTACGGCAATGACGGCAGTGCGTACGCTTTTCATGAGTGCAGTACGGCATCGCCAAGGCAAGACGAAATAAGCCACACCCCCTAGGCAAACTTTTCATTTTCTGCAGAATGTTGTTTCGTGAATATTTTGACCTCAATGGTTGTGAAGGAATGCTACAGTAACCCCCGGTAGCTCACGTATGCCATAAGGATGGTCACAGATGCCTTCATGGTTGCAATGGATGGATTTATCCAAGGCTTGTTGGATAGGAATGTTCAGCATGATGGAACTTTCCGGGGATGGAAGCCACACCCTCGTGGTTGACAAGGTAGCTCCCTGGCTTTCATGTATTCCAATGGAAGGGCCCAGAATGTGCACCGGTTGACCCTGGAAGCCCAAAAATCATCTCCCGGCATCTACCGTGAAGTGATTCTGGCTATGTGAGACCGAGGCATAAAGCCAGTTTAACAAACAGCAGTAAATGCAGCCAGTCTGCCTAATTATGTCTAAAACGTTTCTAGCAAAGTGGGATTTTCTCAAGTAATAAATGCCACTTGATTAAACTGCAGTAGCACAATGGACATAATCCTAATCAGTTCAGTTTGCAATCAGATATCACTGCAAATGTCTGCAATGCCCTTACACACTCTGCACAGTTGGGGTGCAATGCACTGACACCATCATTATCTGTTTAGTGCTCCAAGTATTCATATTTGCTTCTGTATTTGAACTTAAATCCAAAATGCCAGAAATGACAACACTGGTGAGTGAATACTGGCTCTGACAGTTCCGCAACCTCAGCTACATCATTCAAGTTCATAATAAGATCTCGTGGGAGTGTTTGTGCAATTTTAAATGTTTGTTATTTGTTAATTGCCATGCCTGCAATATTTTCTAACAAATTTAGTTGGTTCCAATTCCAAAAAAATATCAACAAACTAGTATCCTAGTAGTAGTCCACTACAACCTTGACCAGGCATTTCCGAAGGATAATTTCTTTGACTTCTTTAAACTGCGAGCTTCATATCTGCCTGCTCACCCACATGAAAAATAAAGAATGCTGCAAACCATCCTGAAAGTCAAGTGGGAGGATTGGGTTGCCAATGATGAGGTGTTACAAAGAAGTGGATTCACCAGCATCGAAGCAACCGTCACCAAGCATCAACTGCGAGGGGCGAGACATGTCTGTTGCATGGAGGACACCCGACTCCCCAGGATCATTCTTCTTAGCGAATTGGAACATGGAACAAGGCCTAGAGGAGCACCAAAACGTCGCTACCACGACTAACTGAAAAAAAAAAAAACATGGCTGTCTACGGCATCAACCACAAGATCTGGGAACATTCAGTTTCACACCACCCAACCTCATCATTAATAGAGTTGATAAGCTGGAGGAAGACCGAAGATGGACCAACGAAGAGAGATGTGATGAAGGAAGGAGCACCTTTAGAATCCGCAGCCTGCATGGATTCCTTGCCCACGTTGACCTCGACTCTTCTGATCTCATCTGGGACAACAACAACAGTCATCTTAAGTGCCGCTTACTGTCTACCACTCCAGGAGCATTGGCCAATTAAGGAGGATTTGGATGTGTCGACACGCATTACTGCTGCCAATGCTGACGACCCACATGAAAGTACAAACTTCCCCCTTACATAACTTTTTGTTTTGTGTGTGTGTGCCCCTAATCCTTTTGTGTATGCCTCTAGCCCTTTGAACCTTCCTGCACAGTCTTTTTGAATGAACAGTGTGCTTCCTAATTGTATCTGTTTAGAACATATGTATCTGTTAAATCCAAATACAGTAACATGTTTGTATTTCAGCACCTACATATTGTTATCATGTGAAGAGATGACATTGAGGCTCAAGTCAAAGTACTTACAGGCAAGTCTTGCCACTTGGCAGCCATCTTGGTCATGTGCCTGCATAGTTATTGCACAGCAAATGAATGTGGAGCGAGCCATAACTGCACTTTCAATACATAAAAACTACATAGAATTATCAGTCAAATCTCCATCCATCCATCCATAACCACTTATCCTGTGCAGGGTCACAGGCAAGCTGAAGCCTATCCCAGCTGACTATGGGCAAGAGGCAGGGTACACCCTGGACAAGTCACCAGGTCATCGCAGGGCTGACACATAGAGACAAACAACCATTCACACCTCCAGTCAATTTAGAGCCTCCAATTAGCCTAACCTGCATGTCTTTGGACTGTGGGGGAAATCAGAGCACCCGGAGAAAACCCACACAGACATGGGAAGAACATGCAAATTCCACACAGAAAGGCCCCTATCGGCCACTGGGCTTGAACCCAGAACCTTCTTGCTGTGAGGCGACAGTGCTAACCACTACACCACCATGCTGCCGATATGGAATTATGTGGTGTTTAAAAAAATAAAAGTTTCATATTTTAGATTTTTCAAAAGTGTCATTTACCTTGATGACACTTTGCACACTATTGGCATTATCTTAACCAGCTTCATGAGGTAGTTACCTGGAATGCTTCTCAACAGGTGCGTCTCGTCAAAAAGAAAATTATTTAAGGATTTTTTGTTCAGCATTTTCTTCAGCACTTTCTGAGAAAACACAGACAATCATTTGGACATAAGGTCAAAATGGTCAAAATGACATTGTCATGTCATAAAGTGAATACCTTTGAGGGTAGTTTAAGATGAATGTTTCAATATTTGCTACACTTTCCAGTACGTGTGCTAAAATTATCAATAATCTTCAAGTAAAAGTCGAATTTCTCATCGAAATAAATTTTCTTGGAGTACAACTTCAAAATCTTGCCTCAAGTTAAAGCAGAAACTCTGAAATGGGTTTAAAGTATGCAAAGCAAAGTCCCTCCCATGCCAGGACCTGGTCTTCCCAGGCAGTCTCCCGTCCGAGTACTAACCAGGCCCTTAAGGCGCATTGGGTGGTGCCAATCTCTGTTTCTATAGCCCTTGGCCTCTCCCATATGACATAGCTAGGATTACACTGGGGGCTAGTCCCCTTTGTAACTGCAAAAGTTTGTCTCCCTACTCACATCTGTATTGTGGTGTGCCTCACCAGATGGCAGTAGGTACCATTTTTATGATGGTATATGGTATGACCCGACCCAGTTGAGAGGCAGACACGCTATCCACTAGACCAGCTTGTCATTTTCTTGGCAAGAAAATGCCATTTGCCTCAATTTCCTTACCTCTATTTTAACTGTATCTTTATTTAGAAGAACAAGCAAAAAGAAAACGAGTGCTCTGAGAGCATAATATCCCCTGCTGGCAACTGTGCCATAACTCTGGTAAAATGTGACTGAATTGAATGAAATTGTAATATGCATATTACTGACATATAACAAAGAATCCTGCCAAGTTTTGTGAAATTCCTCCAAAAAATTGTGAGAGGAGTTAATTTCCAAAGTTGAATATCCTTCCTGGGATGGACGGATGGACGGACGGATGGACAGACATAATCTCCCTTCTGGCCTTTCGGCAAGCAGGGGATAAAAATGTCAATCAGGTCCAGTACAACTTCTCATGAGTGAAAATGATTCTGATATATTGTGTACCATTAAGAAAATCTCCAGATACTAATCCCAATCCTGACCTTACCCACAACCGTGTAACATTACATGCAGATTGGTTTGAGTGAATCCTAAGACCATCTTAAGAATGATCCTGAATTTCAGAAAATACAAGAGCTCCAAATTTCCTGCTTCATCCCGGGCAGGCTGTTATGCCTAGTTTCACACTGGGAAAAATCCACAGGATTAGCCTTCTGTGTCTGCTTATCTCCTTCTCCAAGACCCTGTAGATCCACTACACTGCAGTGTATTTGTCTCAGCCCAAAGGCAATAATGGTACACCATGAACTGACTGGATGCTGCATTTTTTATCAAATCCAGATCCCTGTGAAATGGCTTCACAGGCATTATTTGATTCTGTATATTGACAAATGACCTTTTAAAAAAGCATGTCAGGCATGTTGAAGTGCTTGGATCATTTCGAAAACATCTAATAGCATTCGAGATATGCCAAACAGTAGATTAGCAGACTAGCTAAATATAATGAATGGTAAAGAGTTTGAGAGCATTTTTGAACTGTCGAAGATTCCTCACTATCGTCTTCATCCATGCCTGTCGACTTTAATTAAGACATTATTCTGGATGGTGACTTATGCCATACATGTTTAAGTTGAGGTTGGCCATTAGAGGCGTTGATGGTGATGGGTCATCACCAGGATGCACTGGATGTGTCTGTATGGTAGTTCATAGCCCTGAAATTACTGTATGTTCTTGATCAGTCTAAGGTAGCAAGACCAAATTTGGTAAATTACTTTTTCTGAAATGTCCCTGTTACATAACCATCAACTTGCGCAAATTCACACCTGTTAAAAATCAACCAAGAGATGGTTGGAAAATGCAGTAAAGGACAGGAAGATGCCCTGCCAAAAACACATTGAAGAACCATGTTTACTGCTAATGAGCAGCTACTGCAGAGCAATGCCTGCCCCTAGGGGCGGGACATATACTGTCTATTCTCGAGAGCTTTAATTTGGATAAATAGAAGATGAGTACAGGATGAGTCAACAAAAAATGTGACAAACTATAAAGAAAATGAACAGCTCCAAACTATTTTTGCTTTTTTTTATATAGAGTGGGTAGCACGGTGGTGTAGTGGTTAGCAAGAAGGTTCTGGGTTCGAGCCCAGTGGCCACCAGGGGCCTTTCTGTGTGGAGTTTGCATGTTCTGCCCGTGTCTGCGTGGGTTTCCTCTGGGTGCTCTGGTTTCCCCTACAGTCCAAAGACATGCAGGTTAGGCTAATTTGTGGCTCTAAATTGACCGTGAATGTGAATGGTTGTCTCTATGTATCAGCCCTGCGATAATCTGGTGACTTGTCCAGGGTGTACCCTGCCTCTCATCCACAGTCAGCTGGGACAGGCTCCAGCTTGCCCGCGACCTTGCACAGGATAAGTGGTTACGGATAATGGATGGATGGTTATGTTGTGAGTCAGTCATGGTATATCCTGGATATACCATGACTGCACATCACAATTTCAAGCTATATGGTCGACTCGAGTCACAGCTGTGGCTCCACAAGCATTTCTGTGTGTGTAGATCTACATGTCATGATGCCTATGGTACGTTGCACATGTGCAGGTTAACACTTTAAGTTTAGAAATTTTTTGATGAGGGATATAAATCTAAAATACCATGCACTGAGAGGCACCAGGAATTATGGATTCTCTGAGGTGACTGGTATAGCACTATTTTTTTCAGGGCTGCCCATTCATAAAATAGTACTACGACAGTTACCTCCAAGAATCCATAATTTCAACCGGAGTCTTTCAGTGCATGGTATATTTGATTACTATCATATTGGTGTACATACCAATAAGAAACAGGTAAAAATGGTTTGAAACGCCAATTTTGATATGAAAGACACATGAAAGCAGCTGACTTGTGCCACTGTCGAAAATGGTCTCCTGATTTAGGTTAAAAAGCATTATTTTGCTGTACAGTGGCAACGCCAATGGTTAAATGGCAGGGGGGTTACAGATTCTTGCAGAATTCTTCCACAACCAAGTGCTTGGACCTCTTGCAATGATAATGAATAATAGATAGAAACTTGAAACTACTGACTATCATAAGCCAAACAACCTTTTTACAAGGTATGACAGCAAAGCTTTTTCATTTATTATTATGTGACAATCCAAGTGTCATGGTAGCTCTAATTAACATGGTTATGTTCATATTTACACCGAAGACTTAACTATAAGCTTAGCACCATGTTTATGTCATAACAAAAGGCTGCTATGCTGTGTTCAGCAACTTCTCAGGGGAGAGCTAATATTGGTACATCCAGGACTTGAAGAGATAACAGCTCGTCCTTCCATCCTCCACCTGTTCTCATTCGAACGGAGAACCGGATGCGGACAGCATGTGCATGCAGGCTGTGATCAATTGCAGCAGTTGTAGCGATGGGCGTGTTTGGGAATGGTTCTGCCTCATTTTTGTGCTATGAATTAAACCACTGAACTGGACTTAATGGAGTGAAAAATGGCACTCTGACTTTTACACGAGTTAATTGTTTTTCAAGCATGCTTAACACAGAGTGGGGAAAGGATGCTTTTATCAGCGTCGAGTAGGATTGTGTTAAGGCTTGAATCCATGATGAGGTTTCGCAGAGCAAACATATTTTTCAGAAAAAAAAGTAAAAACACAGCAGAACACTGTGAACAATCTATCTGGTGAACTATCAATGCAGATTAAAAGTCCAAATTCAGA
>JANZLB010000028.1:15023993-15034003 GCA_026167865.1 Notarius quadriscutis
GGTGTACCCCGCCTTTCGCCCGTAGTCAGCTGGGATAGGCTCCAGCTTGCCTGCGATCCTGTAGAACAGGATAAAGCGGCTAGAGTTAATGAGATGAGAAAATATAAATCATAACTGTACCTGCTTTTTGATAAACTTTGTTCGGTACTTTCCTTTCAACGAGCTCGTAAATACATAGGTCACGGTCAGGACAAGTGAAAAATCCTGCCGCTTGTCCGACTGGACGAGTGGATTAAAAAGTTAACGTCGAGCCCTGACATGTGAATTATTTCATGCTGAAGAGTCATCGTTTTATAAGAAGATATCTTGTTTTTATGAGGACGTGATATTGATATAATAGCATGAATTAAACTTGAAGCCAGAATCTATGAACAGTTGGGTTAAGTACACGTCGGCTCGACTCCATCACTGTGACTCATCAGAACTTCTCTGAGGTTTAATCCTAAAGTAATGAACGTAGATATGGTCAGCTTGAGCAGGCGATTTAGTCAGGGCTCCTGCGTGGAATGTGAGACCGCGGCCACCTGAACGCTCACTCGTACTGATGTAACGATACGTGTGAGAAACGAGTAATCTCGGCGAACCTTCAGACCAGATTGCGAGCAAGTATTAGAGCGTGGAAACTCACACAGAGTAGTAGCTGTATCCAGCCGTAATGATTAACCTTCGGGGCCAGCACACACTCCCACTCCGTACTCGCACCTACTGAAGAGACGTTTCACATCCGTGCTTTTAGCAACACTTCGCTTCAGGCAAAGGAGACATGTATATTTTATTTTTCCTCTGGAGTTTACTGATTAATCATCAGATCGGGCTTCAAATGGTTTGTGCTTCCAGTGAAAGTGGCTATGAGCTCATGTTTTAGCCAACTTATTTTAGGCACCTTAAGCAAACACACAATCTCAACCAGCTGATAAAGGAGCCGCGGATTTATTTGAACACGACGCTGTTAGAAAATCTCCAAAGCTATTTTTGCGATATGTTATCAGGTCCCTTTTAATGTCATGCTGACTCGGCGTACTTTGGATTTTCTCAGGGAAAATCACGTTATCTTTAGCAACTGGATGAAATAATCTTGTTGAGTACGCAGAGATGGACAATGAGACCCTGTAACTGGTTGTTATACGAGTCGGCAGCGGCGGCTGTCCATCGCTAGCAATGATGACCGTTTCATTAGGATGCGAGAACAGAGTCGACCCTTAGCGGCAGCATGAATAGCCTAGCCAAGCCGCCATCTGGCCTTTGGCATAATATTCTCCTCTCCTAACGAACCGCCTTGCACAGTAAAGTCAGACAAACGATGTCGTGCCCACATCGTGTTGCCTGTCTGGACCTCCAGACCTAGTGCCACAGAGTTGACGGGTATGGAAGTTGCCCCGCAGTGACAACTGACTTTCCGAGTGATGCCATCTGTTGGCCATTTGAGTGGCTCTTCCGCATGCCGTCTAGTGGTGCGCCATTGACCCTGTTGGGTTCATCTGCCACATTGCTCCGATTTAACCCATAGCTGGAACCCAGGCAGGTGCTACCACTCCAGGTCAGAGCAGACCTCGGAGCAATGGCGATTAAGGGGTAACTCCATTTTCCCCAGTACTCAAGTTCTCCCGGACCTGAGACTCCCCACCGGTTGCAGTTTAAAGTCATACCCAGGACTGAAATCTGAGTAATATCGTTTCAATTGATTAAGGATGATGCGTGTTTATTATCGAGCTCAGCTACAGTAGAGATGGTCATGAAAAACGGTCAAATTGCGGACTTTGATCGTCACAAGATATTTCTGTTGATTTAACCCAAGCACTGCTGTATCACAAGGGCTTAATCTATAAAATCTCTGTAGCTCCCTGAGTAATAAAGGGTTTTCACAGACGTTCAGGGATTTTTCATTTTTATTTCCTCTCTCTCGTCTGTTCAGTCAGACATAACGTAACCACTGTTGAGCCATAAACTAAAAAAATATTCATGGTTAAGAATTAAAAGGTAATAGTTGTTGCGTCAGTCAGTTAGGAATTTTATGTCGCCGAACCTTCATGAATTTGGTTGAGTGCCCCTGCTTAAGACGATATTTACGTTTGCGTCTTGGTAGAATTAGTCATTACTTTCATGGTATTTGAAATCACAGTCCGGTTGAAAATCTCCGTATGTTTTAATTCCAAACGAATGGAAAACCGGAATGTGGATCATGCCGGGTAAAGCCGACCATACTTTATACAAAATGCAATGAAAAGACTTTTGCAGCTGAAGTACACTTATCTACTGTACAAATTACCAAAAAGGCATTATTCGTCATTTAGAGCACTGACTGCAGACTAAAACACTTACAAATCAGATAAAGATCTCATTTTGATTTAGAGATTAATATTCCTCTCTCTCTCTCTCTCTCTCCATTATCTATACCTACAGTACCAGTCAAAGTTTGTGCACCCCATACATTCATTGTTTTTTCTGTATTTTCTACACTGTAGAACAATAATGAAGACATCAGAACTATAAAATAACATATGGAATTATGTGGTAAACGAAAAAGTGTGGGGTTTTTTTAATGTTTGATATTTTATATTATTCAAAGTAGCCAGCGTTTCCCTTGATGACTCTCTGCACACTACTGGCATTATCTTAACCAGCTTCATGAGATAGTCACCTGGAACGCTTTTCAATTAACAGGTGTGCCTTCAACGTTTTCCGTTTGCGGTTGAGAGTACGCCGTGCGCGTTTTCTTTTGTGTGTGTGTTTGTATTTTGTTTGAGTGTTTTGTCTGCCGGTTGTGGCATGACTCCGGACCCAGTTTTGGCGTCCGTTTCTTTCAGGCCTTGGTGGGTGATGCCCATGCTCCTCGCTATGGAAACTTGTTGCTCGGGGTTGTCGGTGCTTGGCGTGGTGTTCCGGGCAATGTTGCCCGGTGGCGTCATGTTGGCTGTGCAGGTGGTTTGGGACATACTGGCGCTCTGTGCGGCAGTGTTTCTGTGCTCGCTTTGTGGATCCATGGCACGGCGTTTCAAGCAATGTTGCCCGACAGCGTTGTGGCGGCTGTACAGGCGGTGTGAGATTTATCTTCGTGCGCCTGGTGGGACTGTGGTAGCTACGCCATTGGAATTACTGTACATCCTGACCCTCTCTTGGTGGACTCATTTTTTTGTTTTGTCCCCCCACACACTTCCCTTGATTGTAAAGCGACCCTGGGTGTGAGAAAGGCGCTATATAAATTGAACTGATTATTTTTTAAAAGTTAATTAGTTAGTGGATTCATTTCTTGCCTTCTTAATGTATTTGAGATCAAACAGTAAATAATAAAAATCCAGTAAACAGCCCTATTCCACACCTGTAGTAATCCATGTTATGTCAAGAACCGCTCAACTAGGTAAAGAGAAACGTCTTCCTTCATTACTTTCAGACATGAAGAAGTGTCTTTGATTAATAAAAATAAAGATAAAAAACCCACGGAATTAAAAGGTGTGTGTCCGGACTTTTGACTGGTACGGTATCTATACCGTGTATCCATCAGGGTCATGGGGGAAGCTGGAACCAATTCCAGCTGACTTTGGGTGAGAGACGGGGTACTCACTGGGCAGGTCGCAGGGCTTCTCACTCTCATTCTGTTCTGTTTCAGTACTTCAAGACATTTCTCCAATAAATGATATATACCTGAATTGGTTTTCACATAAAATCTCAATAAAAAACTTTTAAGTTTGTGGTTGTAAGGTGGAAAAATGTGAAAAAGTTCAAGGGATATGAATACTTTTTCAAGGCACTGTATATCTATCTGTATCTTCAATTTATCCAGCTCTGTCAATGTTATCTTTGGTGTCTTAGTTGCTTCTCTGATTAATGCCCTCCTTACTGACATTTGATGGATGGATCTCACTGATATGCATTTGTAATTATGTGACTTCAGATGGCAACTGTTTGCACTGAAATTAATTTATGGGTTTCACAGCAATGGGGGTGAAAGCCTAACGCTTTTTAAAATGTATTTGTATTTTTGCAATTGTAATTTTTCAAACTACTATATTGATTTGTCCTCTGACTTCAAATATTATGGGCAATTTTGTGCAGATTCATGATGAATATATTAATTTATTCACAGAATTGCCTGTATTCAGCAAGTTTATTGTTGCTTTTAACCATTTATCAATATGAGGCTGTCTCCATTTATTACATATTACAGGAAGTTGCTCAGTGCTGTTATTCTCTCCAAGTAAAAGAACACTGCTTTGTGAAGAGCAGACACACATAATATACCAACACACATATTTAGGATGTTTTTATTTGTTGTTACTTAAAATATCAACTGATTAAAAATATTACACATCATAAATTAAAAACTTGGCCACTCTGACGTCAATATTCTCCACATTATGAATCTGTAGCACCATTTGAGACATATACAGCGCTGATAGGCAGAATAACTGAAATTTATTTTTTTATATGTTCAGCACTCATTCATAAACAGTACGTGCGTGAAAGTTCTATGAGACACAAAACACAATATGAGGACACATTATAAACAAAATGCTATTGGTAACACAAATGAAATCAGTCTTACTCATCTCAGCTCTATTCTTTCAATTCTTTCATTGCCGTTTGTATCTTTTCTCAGATCTGTCTTTCACTTTTCAGTTCCTTCTCGCACCTGCGCTACCTTTGAAGCTCTGCCATCTTGGATACTTTTTTTTATACCCTTTCTTGTTTTGGATATATTATGCAAAATTAATGAAAAGCAAATATGTGAAACTTTTTTTCCACTCATTGTATTACCAAGCCATTAAAATAAATACAGTATTTTACTAAATCAGTGCAATTGAAGGGCATTTGATTAAGTCTCCACTGACTTGGATACTGCTTTCCAGTTCAGAGACTTACTTTGTTTTAGGTTTAGTTTTAGTATCTGTTGCATTGGGTTTTTTTTTTTCTATTAATTAATGTTACACAAATTGATATTTTATTGTCATGCATTAATAATATACAATACTGACTGTTATAAAGAACTCTTAAGTGGCAAAACACAGTCCAAAATCTTATATGCAAATCATTTTAAACATAGAAACAAACTATACATGACAGGACACTTGACAACCACAAAGAACGCACACGATATCCAAAAATACACTGCACTTACACAAAACAACCTGGAAACATTTATCACAGTATTATATGGATTAAAGTATGATACCGAATAATGTATCAAAGAAAAAAAAACACACTTGGTGTAAATTCCACGTGGAGAAAAGACAAAGTGATTGAAAACAATCTTCAATGAAAAAGAGACTATTGATTACTGGTGCAGCTATTGCATTATATTTTAAATTAAAGTGGCCTAATATGCTGTCATGGAGGTTGCCATTTTGGTAGGATGTGCATCAGTGTGATCAATTTCGAATCGATGTACTCATTTGTACGAACATTTCTCCAGGGCTAGGTACAAATTTAGGTGAAAAAGATGCATTATTTTAAAGAATAATAATTTTTATTGAAAGCCAATATATCTAACACTATATAAATATGGCAAATGTCACATGATCACTGAACCACACCTTATTCCTGTCACTCTGTCAGTAAATAATTTCCAATACCAGGATTGTATCACTGTCTAATAAGCAGAGGTGGCCAATATTAGTCTGTTAAACGCATAGCAATGTGTGAGTCCGCAAGGCAGAGACCATCTACTTTTCCCTCCTCCTCCTCCTCCTCATCATCATCATCCTTATCCTTATCTTCTATCTCACTTGTTCCTGCATCAATCGAGGGCTCAGAAGATGGTGCTCCAGCGTTTGGGTGGAGAACGAGATCTACTTTCTCCCTGTGATCAAAAAGAAATGCGTGTGAATAGACATTATGGTTTATTGCATGTGTCATATTGTGAAGCCTTTCTCCAAAACCTCCTGTAAAGTGCATCATTATGCTGGACAGGAAATGTCTGAATAATAATGCATTCCAGCTTGTGCTAACAATTCTTGTGGAGCACACAAATGGGAAGACATGGAGAGATAGAAGAAATTGCAGTCATCACTTTGATCACCTACTCCCTTTGAGTGATGAGCGCTATTCAGTTTTATAGCTCTAGAAAAAGGTAAAGGTACAAAGGAAGTTTTTTTTCTTGTCATGATTGTCATGTGAAATACTGTGAGGGAGAAAATATTCATTAAATATTGAGGTAGATCATTGCAGTTATGCAAAGTTGTATATGGCTCATGGGATTATTCCTAAAATACATACCTGACATGCTGCACATGTGAGTTTAGATATGATTCATGACAAGGATTGAGTCCTATTGAAATAAATATCCATGCAATGGAACAAATAAACCAATGGATTGCGTAACATCTCTAATTCATAAAACAAATGTGAATGTGATGAGGAATAAAACATTTTGGGATGTGCTGTTATTGGAAATTAATCAGTAAAGGCATCGGGTATTGTGGCCTAACCCAAAATGGAGAGATTGTTCTGATAAGTTGATTATTTTCCTGCAACAGCATGTATCGAAGTGTTTTATTTCTTGTGTGCCACAGGAATTTGCCATCATTCACGATTTTTAATTTATTGATGCACAACATAGTGTTCATTTTATCAATTTATAGCTACAATTCATATTCTGAACTGTCTACGAAGCAAGTTAATTCCTGTTAAGGCTTCTAGCAGCTATAAACAGTCATTCCCTAAGTAGCGTCTCTTTTTTCTTGAAATTCATACAACAAAAAATGTCATGTTTGTCTTCTTAGTGAGAAGATTTTTCCAGGTGGAAAACTTACTAACTGTTACAAAGCACTGGCACTGGAGATTCCTTCAATAAATGACAAATAAAACTGTAACTCCTTCCAGAAAACTTTCAATATCCTTAATTATTCTACCCACATTCACTGGATATGAGCAATTGTATGTTCTGATTGGCTACTCTATGATTAGGATATCAGCTCATATACCATGAGTTGAGAAAAACAAAATGGCAGAGCATATCAAGTCAGATATATCACTTTGTTATCAAGTATTTAAAAGAAATATCTCCGTTCCACACTCCAGCCCAGTTGGTGGTGGTAACGCACCTTTAAGTTGGTTTGCCAACTGCCAAAAAACCCTAAAGAAGAAGAAAAACAAAATGGCGGAATGTGTTTCCGAACCAACTGAGGATAAAATTAAAAAAATCTACTCGAAAACAAAAACCTCAAAAATACAGTACAACAAAAAAGTAACAAAATATGGAATAAAAGTATTTGAAGGTAAGAACGTATCTTTTTTATTTTTCAAGAATTACTATTATCGCATTTTTCACAAATTGCTCCTGTCATTTCACCAGTTTGTTTACATTCTAAGCGGAAATTATGTTGTCGGACATTTTGTACAAAGATTTTAATTAATTGAATTTGGAAAAAATTAAAATAAAAATGCTCTGTTTCTCAAAATTCAGTGAATGTGGATAGAATAAAACAGTTATTCCACTCAATCTCATCATACAAAGCTTATAGCCAACTAGGCGTTATGTGCCTCATCGGCTATCAGCTCATGTACAACTTGATTTCATGGAATAACTCTTAATTATTCTATCCACATTCATTGGATATGAGCAATCGTGTGCTCTGATTGGCTACTCTATGACTAGGATATCAGCTCATATCCCGTGAATAGAGAAAAACAAAATGGCGGAGCGCATCAAGTCAGATATAGCACTTTATCAAGTATTTAAAAGAAATATCTCCTGTTCCACACTCCAGCTCAGGTGGTGGTGGTGGTCATGCACCTTTAAGTTGGTTTGCTAAATGCAAAATAAAGAAAGAAGAAGAAGAAAATGGTGGAGCATGTTACTGAACCAACCGAGGATGAAATAAAAACTTTACTCAAAAACAAAACCCTAAAAAATACAAAAAAGCAACAAAATATGGAATGAAAGTATTTGATCATAAGAACGTATCTTTTTTTATTTTTCAAGAATTATTATTATTGCATTTTTCACAAATTGCTCCTGTCATTTTGCCAGTTTATTTATATTCTAAGCAGAAATGATTTTGTCAGACATTTTGTACAAAGTTTTTCTTTATTGAATTTGCAAAAAATAAAAATGCTCTGTTTCTCAAAATCTAGTAAATGTGGATAGAATAAAACAGTTATTCCACTCAATCTCATCATACGTGGCTTATAGCCAACTCAGTGCTACGCGCCTCGTCAGCTATCATCTCATGTACGACTCGGTTTCGTGGAATAACTTATATCTCACAGTTTATATCTGTTTATTATTAGCTTTAGGTTATGTGGACTGTCCACCTTGTGAATTAGCTGTTACTATAGAAATTATAACATACTGTATTAGAATACATTTTGGAGCAGGAACCAGTGTCAGAGCTGCTGTTATAGAAAATGAATCAACCCCTTCTGACCAATCAGATTCGAGAATCCAACAGCACTGTGGTTTATGCTTTGTATTTTTTTTTTTTTTAAATACACCTGGAATATTTCTGAAGTGGAATTTGCTTACAATTACAAATACAAGTTGAAAAAAAAGATTGGTGGTTTTTTTTCAAGATAATAATAATAATAATAATAATAATAATAATAATAATAATAATAATAATATTTCAAGATTTTACTGCAGAAGTTGTTTGTCAAACCACTTAAAACGATAAAAAGATCACTTAAGGAAGACATCTGCATAATGCAATTATTATAGTTAATAAGCCAGACCTAAGCAATCTAGATACATGATGAATGAATTAATATGAAGCAGAGTCTGAAAAGAGAGTCAGTTAGATTTTCCTAGAATGAATAAATCATCAGGTTGGACACCATGTCCAGCTGTGTTCCAGCCTCCAGAGCAGGTGTCCTGCTTGTCCCCGGAGGACCTGGAAATGTTAGTAATGGAAATGTGAAGATAAGGATCAGTGATCAAGGAACAGTGATGCAGAATTCAGTGGAGTGAGGATAAAGGGAAAAGAGTAGGCAGGTAGATGATATAATGAATAGGGATCTTGGGGATTAGTGTGCAGGGCTTAGGGTTATACAGGTGGACTTGCAGGCAGGGCTGACTGGTGATGGACAACGGAAAGGGAAGTCAGGACAAAGGGGCTCTAAGGACATGCGTTACACTAATACAGCCACATGTAGCCATTACAAGTCATGGTTTTGAATGATCGGAAAACTCCATGCTGAAACATATTATATACGTTTACACTGAAATATTGGGATTAGTGATTCTGGAGCTATGGTGTTCAATAGGATATATTGGATGAGTGATAAGTCAGATGTTACTGTTAGCTCCTAAAAACTCATTTTCATTAACGTGTCGTTCTATCTTTATGCAAAACAACAACTTGACTTGAGTGTTAAGGAAAAAACAAAAACAAAGCTCATGTCTTCCCTCTCTTCTGGTCCCGAGCTTAACCATATAATCTTAACCATTCCTAATTTGTCCGACAAATCATCTCATGCAAACCCTCACGAGTTTGCAGTCGTGTTGCTACAGCAGGCTCACCAGGTTGAAGATTCTGGAGAGTGTGTTCTGTTCTCTGCGGCGTCTGTGGGGTGATCTGATACTCTCTGAGCCACGCTGCGATGGTGAAGCCTACAAACATATCTTACATCAACACATACACTGACGGCCCAAGCTGGAAGCCCTCTGCATTCTTATTGCCACTTTCAAAAGGAGTCATGTTGTCATTGTCATACTGTAGACTGAATATCATATTCAGTAATTGCATATGCTCGGTAATAATGCATTATTTAACAATTATTCACTGACGGTGAAGTGAATATCGGTGAATAATAGCCGAGACACAGTCGAGGTTATTATTCACTGATATTCACTGAGCCTGAAGTGGATAATTGTTTTAGTATAAATACACAGGTGATTATTTTTAAAAATCATATTAAAATATTTATTTCAATCTTCAAAAGCAGAACGAAAATGTAATAAAGGTGTGGCGCAGACTTGTGTCACTTATCTATGCCGACTCACATAAAATAAATCACAATTCCACCTTACCTTTGAATAGTTTTAGACCAAACTTCGTAGCATCTTTAGTGCTTTT
>JANZLB010000028.1:15248418-15258534 GCA_026167865.1 Notarius quadriscutis
TCCTAAAGTCAGCAAGTCAACTGCAGTCCCCAGCCACAAAAGCACCACTGCAAGAGTCCAGAGCATCCTCCAGGCGCGACCCCCAACTGTCCACATGGGGCCGTGCTCCACAGGAGCGATGAGACTCCAACCAGACACAGGGCACCAGAATGGATCAGGCAGGTATAGACAGAAGGCTCAGTATATTGAGATATGTGACACAGAACGATACTTTGCAGTGAGTGTTTATGAATGCTGGGCTTATATTGCATGGTAATTAGTTGGGAATTGCCTTTGGGAAATGTAGTCCAGAGTGGGACATCTGACAGGACCCCCCCTCCCAAGGCACTCACTCTGGGAATGATCTCTTTTCTAGGACAGCCTCATCTTCTGGGTGCTGGCCTTTCAGGGTGTTCTGTGTGGAACTCTTGGGTGAGGAGTGAGTCCAAAATGTCTCTGGAGTTAACCCAGCTGCATTCTTCCAGGCTGTACCCCTTCCAGTCCACCAAATACTATAGCTGACCTTGCAAGAGCTGAGAGTTAAGGATTTTGTGCACCTGGTATATGGGGTCTCCTTCAGTTTTAAGGGGGAGGACGGCTCATGGGTGTTAGTTGCCAAGGGGCCCTGGAAGGTGGGCTTAAGACATGACACATGAAACATAGGCAACATCCAGCAGTGTGGTGGGAGCTCTAATTTATATGAAACCACCTTGATTTTCTGGAGGATTCAGAATGGGCCAATGTATTGGGCCTGAAGCTTTCAGCATGAATTTGAGTCTTGTAGATCCTTGGTAAATACCCAAACTTTGTCGCTCTGGGAGTATTCAGGAGTCTCCCCTCAGCGTTTGTCCGCATACTACCTATATTTGCTGGTTACCTGTTCCAGCCTCTGATGAACCTCCTCCCACCCCTGTTTGCTCCTCTTGAACCAGGGGTCCACAGCCAGGATTTGCATTGGGGAGTTGTCCCAAAGGACGAGTGGTGGCTGAAAACCAAGGATGCACTGAAAGGGGGTTAGCTGAGTGGCGGAGTGTTTCAGGAAGTTTTGGGTGTATTCTGCCCAGGGAAGGTACTACACCAAGTCCTTTTGGTTCTCCATACAGTAGATCCTGAGGAAACACCCAATTTCTTGATTGACCCTTTCCACTTGGCCATTAGACTGTGGGTGATAGCCTGATGTTAGACTCACAGAGACCCCTAACTTGTCCATAAACTCGGTCCACACTTTGAATGTGAACTGAGGACACCAGTCACTAACAATATCCTCTGGGATTCCATAGTTTCTGAAAATATGAGTGAACAGAAGTTTGGCCATCTCAAAGACTGTGGGCAGGCCAGGCAGGGGAATGAGTTTTAACACGTTGGAGAAGCAATCAATAATTACCAAGATGACTGTGTTACCTTGAGACTTTGGCAGGTCTGTAATGAAGTCGATGGTGATGTGTGACCAGGTGCTCTGGGGTATCGGGAGTGGGCAGAGCTTATCAGTGGGTAGAGCCCAGAGTACCTTGGCTTGGATGCAAGTGGAGCAGGAGGAAACAAAGTTGTTGACCTCCGAGACCATGTTCTCCCACCAATACTTATTTCTAATGAGTTGGTAAGTTTGTTGACTGCTGGGATGTCCTGTGGCTGGGGATGCATGAGACTAAGTGATGAGCTGACCTCAGAGTCTGGGAGGGCAGGTTTCAGGAGGGTTGCGAGGTTGGGCTTGTGCTATCTCCTTGTCCATCTTCCATGTAATCGCATAAATGAAGTATTCAGGTGACAGGATTGGAGTTGGTTCTGGGTTGTTGCTGGAGATGGTGTGGATTCTGGAGAGGGCATTGGCTTTTGTGTTCTTGGTGTCTGGTCTACATGGGCCAAATGACTATAGGTGCTGACTAGACCCAAAAGCAGACTTGTGCACAGGAGTGGAGTAGAAAATGTCTTTAATCCTTAAAGTGTAAGGCACAGGAAGAGGAGAGCAGCAGCCAGGGAAAAATCTGGAATGGAAAATTAGAGAAATGGGAGCTAGTACTAAACAGGAAGAGTGAAAGTCCCAGATGAGCATGGAAGCCACTGCCACTCTCCATGAACCAAGACTCCCTTCGCCTCAGCCCTACAGTGGAGAACCAGGTACCTGCAGATCTTTTTTGTCACAGTGTTTGCTGACCTTGGAGCTTCAACCTCTGGCCTTCCCCACAGAATGCTCCCGGGTAGCCTATACCATCACGCTCCTCACCGGCAAGGCCAGGGAATAGGGGACAGTGGTCTGGGACACCGATGCACCCTGTTGTTCCAGCTTCAAGGAATTCTCTGAGGAAATGAGGCAAACATTCGACTGTTCTCTATCTGGCCAGGAGGTGGCAAGAGAGCTCATGGAGCTGAGGCAAGGGTCCTGATCTACCTCGGATTATGCCATCGAGTTCCGGACGTTGGCAGTGTCCTGCGGTTGGAACGAGAGTGCCCTGGTCAACATGTTCCTACATGGCTTATCTGACACCATCAAGGATGAACTTATCTTGCGAGAACTGCCGTTGGACCTCTCCAGCCTGATGGACCTTGCCAATCGTATTGACACGCGGGTCCAACAACAGGGGAAAGAGAGGAGCCACCGCAACTTCAACCACTCTCCACCACCCACCTCATCCGTCAAACCCATGCAGGTAGATCAGGTACGGGTGTCAGCAGAGGAACGACTGCGCCGACAGAGCATGGGGGCTTGTTTCTACTGCGGTCAGCAGGGACACATCTGCCGAGCCTGCTCGCTAAAAGGACGAGCCCACCAGTGAATCGAGGGGCCCTGGTGGGCAATGCTCGGAACCTGTCCCCTGCCGACCGACCGATGCTCCCCGTTATCATCACTCTCAACAATCAGCATCACCATCTTCAGGCGCTCGTCGACTTGGGGGCAGACAGGAACCTGATCTGCTCCGCCACCGCCAAGGATCTCGGAATCCCTTTACTCACCCTCGAGGTCCCTCTCACCATCCTAACACTCGATGGCACTGGCTTGACCACCATCATTCACCTCACCACCCCACTCACCCTAAGGATTTCAGGCAATCACTCCGAAACTATACAACTTCATGTCATGAACAACCCTCACATTCCCGTTATTCTTGGATTACCCTGGTTGGTGCAGCACAACCCCCACTTAAACTGGACTGACCACACCATCTTGGGCTGGAGTCCTTCCTGCCTGGCCTCCTGCCTGAACTCCACTTTGCCTCCTGCCAAACCACTTCAGTCAGCGAGTTTCCTGACCTTTCTCATGTGCCTCCAGAATATCTGGACTTCAAGCCTATCTTCAGTAAGACCCGAGCAGTGTCCCTTCCCTCTCATAGGCCCTATGACTGTGGTATTGACCTCCTGCCAGGGACAGTGCCACCCAAGGGACGTCTCTACTCTCTTTTCCCCGCCGAGAGACAAGCCATGGAGAAATACATCACGAAGTCTCTGACAGCTGGGATCATCTGCCCTTCCTCCTCCCCAGTAGGGGCAGGATTCTTCTTCATGGAGAAGACAAGTCACTCTGCCCTTGCATTGACTATTGGTCTCAACGCCATCACAGTCAAGAACCGCTACCCACTACCACTCATGATTACAGCCTTCAAACTACTCCAGGGAGCTAAGGTGTTCATTAAACTGGACTTGCGTAATGCCTATCACCTAGTTAGGATCAGGGAAGGGGAGAAGTGGAAGACGGCCTTCAACACCACCACAGGCCACTGAGTACCTCGTAGTCCTTTTTGACCTGACTAACGCGCCTGTGGTATTCCAGGTGTTTGATTAATGATGTCTTGAGGGACTTTAACACCTTTTGTCTTTGTTTACCTGGACAATATCTTGATTTTCTCTCGCTCCCTGAAGGAACATCGGGGTCATGTCTGGCAGGTTCAACGCCTGCTGGAGAATAAGCTGTTCGTTAAGGCAGAGAAGAGTGAGTTCCACCAAGGCTTTCTCATTCCTGGGGTTCATCATTTCACCAGCCAAGATCCAGATGGACCCCCTCGAGCTGGAGGCAGTTGTTGACAGGCCCACCCCATCTTCGAGACGAGAGCTCCAGCGCTTCCTGGGGTTCGCCAACTTTTACAGGCGTTTCATCCACAACTTCAGCATGGTGGCTGGACCACCCTCAGCCCTGACTTCAACCAAGACCAAGTTCAAGTGGAGGTGAAAAGCAGAGAAAGCCTCTTCCAGTCTCAAGCACAGGTTTACCACAGCACCCATTCTCACCATACCTGATTCTACCAAGCAGTTCATCATTGAAGTCGATGCTTCCAAGTCAGGGGTTGGAGCCATCCTATCCCAGAGGGCCAATGACAACAAGGTCCACCCATGCTGCTCCTCCAGCCGGCTATCCGCAGCCAAACGAAACTACAACATTGGCGACTGAGAACTAGTGGCTGTGAAACTAGCCTTGGAGAAGTGGAGGCACTGGCTCGAGGGGTCTGACCTCCTGTTCCTAGTCTGGACTGGCCATAAAAACCTGGAGTACCTCAAGTCTGCCAAAGGTCTCAACTCTCATCAAGCCTGTTGGTCTCTCTTCTCCCGATTCAACTTCACAATCTCCTACTGCCCAGGCTCCAAGACCAGCAAACCTGACACCTTATCCAGGATATTCTCTTCCCACCAAGGAGTCCAAGCCACCCAAGACCATCCTTCTTCCATGCTGCCTGGTGGGAGCCACTATTCTAGAAGTTGAGACATTCATGCAGAAGGCCATGGAGCAGGACCCCGGTGAAGGTAACTCCAACAATATTCCTTGTAACCATCGGTTTGTTCCCTGTCCTGTGTGAACTCAGGTGCTGCAGTGGGGTCACGGTTCCAATCTGGCCTGTCATCCAGGAGCTGCCCGAACCCTGGCTCTCATCCAGCAGTGCTTTTGGTGGCCATCCATCAAGGAGGACATCCAGGAGTTCGTGGCAGCCTGCAACACATACTCCTGGAACAAGACAGCCAATCGACCCCCTGGCGACTTACTAAGACCCCTTCCTACTCCACATCAACCTTGGTCTTACATCGCCCTGGACTTCATCACAGGACTCCCCAACTCAGGTGGCAATACATGCAGCCTCACGGTCATTGACCGTTTTTCTAAGATGTCCATTTCATTCCTCTCCCCAAGCCCCCCTCAGCCAAAGAGACCGCAGAACTCCTCATCCACCACGTTTTCCACCTACATGGTCTGCCTACCAACATAGTTTCTGACCGGGGTCCTCAGTTCACTGCATAGTTCTGGAGAGCCTTCTGCAAACTCATTGGGGCCACCTGAAGTCTCTCCTCAGGCTTCCACCAACAGCCAGGCAGAACAGGCTAACCAGGCTTTGGAGGTTGCATTCAGGTGCATGGATGCCAGTTCTTGGAGCAAGTATCTATCTTGGATCAAATACACACATAACACTCTCCCTTCCTCTGCCACACTCCGTTCCAGTGCTCACTAGGGTACCAACCACTACTGTTCCCCAGTCAGGAGGAGGAGGTCGCTATACCATCAGCCCAGGCCTTTATACACCACTGCAGGAGAACATGGGCATTGGCCCAGAGAAGACTCATTCACTCCGCACTCGCATCCAAGAAGCAGGCCAACAAACGTCGCTCCAAGGCACCTACCTACCAAGTGGGTCAATGAGTTATGCTCTCCACATGCCACCTGCCACTTAGGGCTGTCTCTCGCAAGCTGGCACACAGGTTCCTTGGACCCTTCCTCATCAAGAAGTTAATAAAACCATGTTCCGTTAGACTGGCATTACCACTCAGCATGTGATGTGTTCACCCCACCTTTCATGCATCACAGCTTAAACCTCTGGTTTCCAACAGCAATACCCTGACACTTTTCCTAAAGCGCCTGAAGGCGCTTGTTGAAGGGGGGTACTGTCATGATCTGCCCCGGACTTCCACTCCAGAGATTTACTATCTCCCAGTTCAGCCCAATCTGGGACGGGACTTCTAGTGCTGTATTCCAGGATAGGGAAGAGGCCGATGGTTGCCAAGGGAAGAGACCGATGGTTGCCTGGACCGCGCTGGGAGAGCTCATTCGTTGGGGAGAGGGGAGAGGATGCCTAGCTGGCATTCACTTCCTGGTCTGCTCTGCTGTGTATAAATAGGCCGTTCTCAGAAGGGGACTTTGCCAGAATGTCTTGTCTGTTTCTCACGTTGTCTCTGCCATTTTTTTTTTTTGCTTCCTGGAATTTTTGCTGTTTTTGCATAGTCTAAGACACAGTATTTTGCACTTATGCTTTCAGTTTTTCATTTTTTTTTCCATATTAGCCCTTTATCTACCTCGTTGTCTGGATTATTTTTGTTCTTTGACCTCTTTTTGGACTTTTGAATTAAATCTTTTTTTTTTTTTTAATTCTTTGGATTTTCTGGTTTGTGTTCTGTTATTGGATCCTAACTCACATCTCCCCACCCTTGACACCATCTCAGCTTTTATTTTTGAATGTGTTGCTGGTCTGAAACACAAGAATGGATGCATATTAATGAAAATTGTTGACCAGAAAAAAAAAAAAAATCCAAGAAATATCTTGGGTTCATACTGTTTGCAATAAAATATGTCAAAGTAAATTTCAATGTTTTTTTTTTTTATTTGTTTTTTTTTTTCCATACCGTCCCAACATTTTTCTAATTTGAGGTTGTACATCACATTTATTTCTCAGACTTCACTATCCGTGTCTTTTGGTGGAATTGGAATGAAGTCTTTGACCGTGTATTTCTCCCTTTTCAGTTATAGATGTAAGCAGCTTTTAAAATGTTACATTTTGCAATGGAGATGTTGAGTTTTACAAAGGTCATATTGTGACATAATGTTAACATTTCACCCCGTGACCTGTCAGTTCATATCAGCAGTTTGGGCACTTTTTACTAATGGAAATAAACATTGTATAATATTATACAAGTTCCTATGAATTAGCTGTCACTATAGAAATAATGCTGTATTAGAACAAGTGCATTAATATAAACTTGCTGTCAGAGAAAATGATTCATACCTAATTACTGGTGTTGATACAGAAATTTAAGGTCTGTTAATGTCACTAATGCTGAAGATCATATTAGTTACAGGGACATATGACCCTATTTCCTTCATGAGAACAGGTTTCACATGCTTTATAAGATTTTGAGTTTGTATAATAAATATTTTTAAAAATAAAATTTAGATTTTTCATGCACATATTTTTATGAAATATAATGCATGTTTCAAGTTTTCTTGATGACTCAGAATGGACATAATGTTTGTATAATACTATACTACATATTATATAGTTGTGAGCAAGTCTGGACAATAAGAGCTGAGCTAACATTTCTGACTTTACACACTCATCCAAGAGGAGCATTGTTGTTTCATTTTTTTTCCTTTCAGTGTTGGTCATTCATATGGACATATATAGGCATATGTGACAGGTACTGAATACAATTTAAAAATATTACTTTCGATTATGTTAGTGTGACTGACAGCACTGATCTAAAGCCTTAATCCTCCTTCCCATACATGATCCATTTTCTGTCTGACCAGTGGAAACGGAGATGAGCTCCTCCTGGGTGACCTGGATAGATCTGCCCTACTTAAAATGAGCTATGAGACAAACACTATGAATATTTACAGCCAGATTATGTCAAGGTGTTTTATGCCCTCAATATGTAAATATTTATCAAATAAATATAATTTAAGTGGTCCACTGCCATACACATGCTTTATTGAGTATAACCAGTGATGGAAACAAGAAATTGTTTTACACTGAATAGGTTTTACAACAAGGCTGTTAAGCTGAGTTACACCTAACCAGTGTTTTAACTAAATACAGGCTTATTTACTGATGGGCACAGAGTTCATTAAAGCAATAGTACCTCCACTGCCATGCCATTAAATAATATTAGATTAGACAAACGTAAAGATGAAGCAGTTTCCAGGGACTGTGAGTCAAAGTCTAAATGCACTGCTAAGGAGTGCTCTCAATTTATTAGTTACAAAAATGTCTTGAGTAAGGAATAAATCATGGCAGAGTGTGCTGTTATAGGAAAATAATCAACAACTGCAGGACCTTATGATGTGACTTGATATGAAGCAAAGTCATTATTACCACTCCAAAGTTGCTTTTTATATCCCAAAGTTTTAATGAAGTTTTTTTTTCCCCCTATGCTTTACCTCTGATTGTTACAATGCACTAACACTGGAGACTATTTCCAAACATTTAAAATAAATATCCTTACAGAAAAGAGCTGTGTGAGTAAGTAAGTAAGCAAGTGAAAACAAATTAAGCAAGCGAATATGGTAAGTAGCCAAGTAAGTAGGTAAGTAAGTAACAGCAAATTAAGCAAGCGAATATGGTAAGTAACAAGGTAAGTAAGTGACAACAAATTAAGAAAGCAAATACAGTAAGTAACCAAGTAAGTAGGTAAGTAAGTGACAACAAATTAAGCATGCAAATAGGGTAAGTGACAACAAATTAAGCAAGTGAATATGGTAAGTAAGTGACAACAAATTAAGCAAGTGAGTACGGTAGGTAAGTAGGTCAGTAAGTGACAACAATTTAAGCAAGCGAATATGGTAAGTAACTAAGTAAGTAGGTAAGTAAGTGACAACAAATTAAGCAAATGAATATGGTAAGCAACCAGGTATGTAAGTGACAACAAATCAAGCAAGTGAATACAGTAAGTAACCAAGTGACAACAAATTAAGCAAGCAAATAGGGTCTTAAGTAAGCAAACCAAGTTAGAAGGTAAGTAATATAGGTACAGCACAATCTCCACAACTACTGTACATTTCCCATAATCCCCTCAGTTACTGCCCCGGACGATATCCACTTCCTCTCATCTTCCACTGCACCTTGTAAATCGTGATGCAAGCTCATCCATAAAAATGGGAGCTGGAGTAAGACTCGCTCTTTTTGGCTCTTTCCAGATCGGCATGATTAGACACGACTCGCCACTCTCTGATCAACACGCTGTTGGTATTTCAATGTAGACACTGCAGCCTGCAGACAGAGGTAAAGAACAAAGGAACAAAACGCATGGTCATACTAGTCATTAATTTCAGTTAAGATTAGAGGCGAGCAGTTCCCTTCACATCTTCAACCAATGAACTTTTGACCAAGGACCTTCTGGATCATGAGATCTTGCCTGGGAAGGACTTTCGCAACACATCAAAGCTGATTTAACCTACACTGAAATGGCTCCACTCTTCTAGCAGAGTACACTGAACAGAAAATCACTGACAAACTCCTTCACTGCTGCCACGTGAGAGTGGTCCCAATTAAGGCTGGCATTTTGGGCAACATTACTCTTAGCTTAATTACAACCCCGATTCCAAAAAAGTTGGGACAAAGTACAAATTGTAAATAAAAATGGAATGCAATGTTGTGGAAGTTTTAAAATTCCACATTTTATTCAGAATAGAACATAGATGACATATCAAATGTTTGTGGGCCAGGTCTAGCATGGATCACTAAAAACCTATCTCTGCACTGCCCAAAATCAGGTACGGATGTGAGTTGGATCAGTGCCGGATCAGGGCCGGATGTAGTCCAGATATGTAAAACAACCATCTGAGGTGAACCCCCAACCCCCAAGTTTGCCTCATTAGCATTAATAAGACAAATGTTAAGAAAAATCTTCAATCACAAAGTGCTTTTATTGACATGTGAACATGTGATTTTGGAGATCAGCTATTTTCACATTGGTAATTGGTATCAGCTCACAAAATTTCTGGCACATTGCAATAATGAACAGTGCAAAAAAAAGTAAAACAATGTCAACAATGTTCAAAGTGCTGAACTGCATCATATACATCATCATATTTGTAAAACATGGATTAAGTGCTGAACTGCATTATAAACACCATACACATAAAACATGGATATAAAACAGATGGCTTTCACACCAAAATGTACTCAAGTTCATGGTCCAGGCTTGTAAAGTGAACCTTATGCATGCTGTCGCTGAGGAGAGGTTGCTTTCGCACCAAAATGTCCTGAAGTACACACAGGCCCAAGCATGTCAAGTGAACCATGGCTTTAAAAATTGGGTTAAAAAAAAAAAGAAAGAAAGGGGCAGCACAGTGGTGTAGTGGTTAATGCTGTCACCTCACAGCAAGAAGGTCCAGGTTCGAGCCCCGTGGCTGGCGAGGGCCTTTCTGTGTGGAGTTTGCATGTTCTCCCC
>JANZLB010000028.1:15458733-15470954 GCA_026167865.1 Notarius quadriscutis
GGGAAACCGGAGCACCCGGAGGAAACCCACGCGGACACGGGGAGAACATGCAAACTCCGCACAGAAAGGCCCTTGTCGGCCACAGGGCTCGAACCCGGACCTTCTTGCTGTGAGGCGACAGCACTAACCACTACACCACCATGCCGCCCTATATATATATATAAGGCTGTACAGAGTGTCTTGCTTATCACTGTGCAACACACATTCAAGTTTTGGTGAGGAAATAGAGTGTATAGCCATGGTTGGTTTTGCAGGGCCAACATCATTCTCTTTGCATCCAGTGTAAACATGCATTGACACATACTGTGCATGGCCAGAGTGCTTCACATGCATTTCTTCCAATGCAAATGATCTTCCTCATGCGAGAAAGGCTACATTGGATAGGGTCTGTGAATCTCCTGACTTGCCAGGGAAATCATAGTGTGAAAAAGACCCATGCTGCCTATCCCTGCATGGAGTCTATCTGCTGTATCTATGGAACTGTAAGACAAGAAAAGTTCTACAGGAAAAGTGTATCTATTGGTAATATCTGATTGTCATGTAGGCTTTGAGATGGTGTTGCCATGGTCTCTCCCTCTTTATGAGACTGAGGCTAGGTGATTCAGTCAGGCAGTGAGTAATCCTTTAAAGGGTACCCACAGTGAAAAATAAACATAGGTTAGAAATATTAAACATTTTGCACAAATGCATTTTGACTCCCCTGTATTGTCACACTGTGTTGCATAAAGTCATGCTTTAAAATTATTTTGTATTCCTGCTCATTCAAGGGCCATATTGCCATTTTGTGGGTGGTGCCAAAGGTCAGCATGATGTAGTATCATTGATAGAGTTATTGTATCTTTATTGGCTCACTGCTCCTGACACTGTGATGTAGCTGGATGTACAAAACATTGTTGAAAAATGTCAGAGTGCAAAGCCTATGCTTGCACAAATAATAAACGCAATAATAAGGGAAAGCATTTTTTCTGTGTTCCATTGTTGATAACTGAGCAACGTAAACAACTTGCTAAACAGTGACTGCACAACTCAGGAACAGGTCATACTTTAGAAACACTCTCCTTTGGTAGACATTCTGTTGTTTGCGAGGACTATTGCATTACACTCAAACCTGATGCTGTGCCAACAATATTCCAACACCATCCATGGAAAAGGGATTCAAGCCATACAAGCTGATTAGCTAGAATAGCATAGATATTCAAAGCTAATATATATATTTCAGGACTGCCTAAAAGCGGAGCTCCCAAGATGGGTGACATGTGTTGTTAAATAACCCCACGTTATTTTTTCAAAAGCAAATTAAAAATAACCACTGGATAAAAATCCATCTGTCTTATGTAAATAAAGATACAAATTTCATTGTCTGGTGCTCCATGCTGCTGCGCTATAAACTCACATTTGGCTTCGAGCTGTCACTGACCTATATTTTGACCATATAAACTATTGTGGCACATTACATGTCTATACCTGTATTCATACATGCAATAAATAAGTAAGTAGGCTTTATAGCTAGTATGGACACACACACACACATACATAAACATGTGCGCACACTGCATTTCTATATAATAAGCTGCTTACCAATTTCTGGTGCTGGTCCTCTCACATTAGGCTACCATGCTATCATGGTACATGCAACATACAGGTTATCATGGTCTGTATATTGTCCATTTCCAGTGCAGGCTTGTGTATGACAAACGTTTCCAAACTAGGTTTATCCATGAAACAATTCAATGGCTGTGCCTGCATTATATTGCATAAAAGTTTGTGCTCTTTACAATAAACACATTCAGTGTCAGTTTTCCACTTGACATACTTTCCACATCAGCACCAGATTGCTGCCAAACCCTTTGACCTTCCTTCCTGACTTTGAACTTGCAAAGCACCACCAATTTCATCATTAGAATCATCCAATGATTCGCTACTGAAATCATTTCCCAGATGCTGATAGTCCTTTTTCTGAGGTTCATACAGATATCCGGTTTCTCCGCTATCCATACTGACTTGAAGATAGCTCTTTTTCAACTGACTAAATCCAGACTAACAAGTATGTTTACATTGCCTATGCTTAACTTCCTGTACCTGGCTATCAGTGAATTCACATCACATCCTGGACACCATATTGTTTGCCCATGTGCAATAAAACTTGATGTGCTTCAGGACTTTTAAGCTTCTGATATCTAATCAGGTGGCTGCATTGTGTGCATTATTATAATTTGGGCTTGTATTGTCTATATTGATCATGTTTAAATGCTGTACTGGTACCCTTTAAGCCTCAAGAGTCAGTAAACACATTTGTTTCATACAAGACTGCATTGCTTCTTGCTTTAGCCTCAGCAAAGCATCTAAGAAGGTTTCTCATTCTCCAGACCTGTCCACGATTACAGACATGCTACAAATTTCCTGGTCGCTTAGGCTATGTTCAAACTGTCAGTTCAACTCCATTTTTTTGAATGCGCAATCTGCATCCAATCTTCCTGATTGACTGTCCACATTACATATTGCAAGTGTATCCGATCTGTTTGACAGTGTGGCAGTAATGACATTACACCTGAAAGTAGTAGTAGTTGATAAAACCAAATGAAAATCCAAGATAATAAAATGGTCTAGCTTATTTACCACATGCCATCATGGAACCGCAGTGCACATTTTATAAAAATAATGAGATAGCATCAGAGACAGAGGATGTTTGCCTGTTCCACTTTATTTTGTGCACCACCAAACTAGCATGTTTCCTGTATTTTGTAGTGACTTACAACTGTGGCAGGCAGAACACAGATACTGACTCAAGGAGCTATAGAAAATATGTGCTCTTTTATTTAAGTTTTCTCAGGAAGGAAGAGGAAGGTAAGAGAGGGAGAAGTGATGTGCCCAAGAGCACGGTTGAAGTGCAGGGGGTGAAGTGTTTAACCAGCTGCTTCCTGTGGTCAGGCGGCAGGGTGCTGGTGGGCTGTAGTTACTCTCACTGGGTGAACAGGAGCTCTGACTAAGTCCAAGTCTGATGTCATCTCAGGCTTGATATGGCAGTGGTGTCTCCAGTGGGAAAAAGGAGAGGGCTGTCAGTAGCATGCCTTTGAGATGAGAGTACAGATTTGTTGAAAATGAATGACCTTTTATACTCTCCTGGGAGCTTCTGGAGGGTAGAGAACAGCGTTCTCAGCCATTCCTGGCCTGTTTAGTTATATCTTGTTATTGATGTTTTTTTGCCTTTGATTTTTAAATTTTCCTTTGCCAAGTCTAACAACTATCATTTTGCCCTTCTGGATTTAGCAAATAAGCTTGCACTTGCTTTTTTTTTTAGTTATTTGTGTCACACCTTAATCTAATTAACCTCCATCTAATTCCAGGTATCTCACTCATTCACTCCCTCACCCTGACACCTGTAGGCCAATTAGCCTGTCAGCTGACAGCATCTTATGAGGCTGTCTACGTCTATCTTGAGCCTGCTTCATCCACCTTTGGTTTGTCAGGCCTGCTGTGGCTTCGCCAGACAAGCACCCATTCACACTTAAATCCATCCAGGTATCGATTGTATGTAGTAATAATAATAATAATAATTAATAAATAAATAAATAAATAATAATTGTATTTGATTGTACAGATCCAAACATGGGATCATCATTATCCAAACCTGGTATGTATCACATTATTAAAAGCATATTTTTAGTTTACTTTGGGATAATAGGGCTGGACTGTGTATTTCACTGAACACATGCTTTGATCATCATATTAAGAAACAAATTGGCCCTCATCTACGAAATGAATGTCGGACAGAAAACTGGGCATATGGTCACTTACATATAAAGCTCGGCATTTATCAGTGTGAGTGGAGGACATGATCAAATCTCACATCAAGTCTCACCTCCTGTACGAAAGTTTTGACTCAGTATGAACATATAGTGTAGTGCAGTAAATCTCGCTTAGTGGAGAATTGTTATGAGACCATATATTCTGACTGACATCTAAGCATATGCAACTACTGATTCATCACTTAAAAATATGTAGTGTATGGCAAAATATATTTTGTGAAGGCCTATGTTGACTATGTATCATATTTCCCCTAACAGGCTAAATAGGTATTTTCACATTGTTTGCAATTAATGGGGTTGATATTTTTTTTTCTTTGTTCGATTAATTTCTCTTTCATTTTGAGATAGCCTACTTGTTAGGCTAGGCTACTGGTGACATAATTAAAAATAAAATTAAGCAATTGAAAGCTATGGGTAGGCTAACCAATTTGCAGTGTGACAGGTTGGATGCTTATTCAGTCATCTGTTTAAACAAGAACTATACCAGTCATCAAATTTTAGCAATGGGACATCTGTTTCTGTTAGAAGGCCTCTACATGTCTGTAAGAGGCAGCAGGGTTTTTTGGGAGCCAAGGGAATTTTTTTTTATTTTATTTTATTTTTTTAATGGAGAGTAATGAGTGGTTATTAAGTCACTTTCATCTCCCAAGGCATCCAGGGTGGTGGTGTGGCAGCATGGGGATGACGTAGGGCATGGGATGTCCCTCTCAGCTTGCGGTTGCCTAGCTCTGTAGGGCAGCTCCAGGTCGCTTTGTCTAGCCAAAGACTGGTTGCCTGGCTCTGATTGATATGAAACGCAATTAAAATGTGGAAATAAAGAAACCACAACCATATCATTTTTGGTGGCACATTTGAGATCTCTCCATTATTTTCTTCACCGATGTACATGTAAAAATTTGTGATATAAGCTGTTATATTGGACTACTAATATACATAGTATATAGGCTATACATAACATGGATGTATTTAAATATTCAAATGTCAGCTGGAGTTCGATTGTTGACAGCAACGCTGTTGACTTCAGCAGTTATTTCTTTCTATCCTGCATTGTTCTGACTTCCTATGATGCTAATTTTCAGGCTGCCAAATAGAAATAATTTGTTCAATTAGACTTGAGACATTAAAGCTCCTATTTTAAGGGCGTAAAAGTTTCTGTTCTTGGTTGTATTACGCCACTCCATGTCATAAAGACAAGAGGTGCAGCATCTAAATCGAGAATATTTAGGGGCATGGTTATTTAAATGACGATGATTTTCAGCCACCATTTATTGACACCCGATCATTCTTACACTGTGATTGGTGAGATAAGAACATTTCATGACTCAGATGTGAACCCTATTGTACAATGATTTCTACACTTGAATCTGCTCTGTTTTCTAGGTTAGATTGGTAAATGTAGGCCATTGTATCAATGTTCTGGTGTTGGTGTTTGGTATCTATAGGTGGGAGTCCAAGAAAGCATTTTCACTATAATGTGTTCTCATAAATGTTAAACATGAAACACAAAAAATAAACTTATGTAGACAGTATACAGTAATTTCTGAAAAAATAATAATTATTATTATGATTTTAATAATGTTTTTTCTCTTCTTTCAAATAGAATTTGTCACAGTTCTGGATGATAAGCAAGTAAAATGTGGAGAAACCATCATTCTTTGCTGTGAGGCAAACACAGAATATGTAAAAGCAACATGGACAAAAAATGACCAGAAACTGTGTTGTGTTCAAGACAAGCACTTTATTAAAAACAATTCAACAGTGTTTTCCTTGAAAATTGTCAAAGCTGAAGAGGCTGATCATGGGGAATACACCATAAACCTGAAAAATAAAAAGGGTGAGATTTCACACTCTGCCACTGTCACAGTTGGTAAGTAATATTTAATTACTCTATTAATAATTTACAACCCCATTTCCAAAAAATAGTTGGGACTCTCTGTACAATGAAAAAACAAAAAAAAGTGATGATTTGCAAATCATGGCAACCTTATATTTCATTGAAAATTGCACAAAGTCAACATGTCAAATTTTGAAACTGGTAAATTTTTTTGTTTTTTGAAAAATATATGCTCATTTCGAATTGAATGCCAGCAACATGTTTCAAAAATGTTGGGACAGGGGAAACAAAACATTGGAAAAGTTGTGTAATGCTCTTGCTTGCTTGCTTGATTAATTAATTAATTAAAAAATACCTGGTGGAACATTTAACAACAAGATTAAATGGCAATAGGTCAGTCACATGATTGGGTATAAAAAGAGCATCCCAGACAGGCAGAGTCTATCAGAAGTAAAGATGGGGAGGGGTTCACAACTCTGTGAAAGACTGTGTGGGCAAATAATACAACAATTTAAGAATAATATTCATCAAGATAAAATTGTAAAAAAAAAAAAAATGGGGATCACATCTATGGTATATAATATCATTAAAAGATTCAGAGAACCTGGAGAAATCTCTGTACAAAAGGGACAAGGTCAAAAATCAACATTGGCTGCCCATGATCTTCTGATGACAATTCTGTCATCAAAATCACTGCATGGGCTCAAGAACACTTCTGAAAAACATTGGCATTGAACAGAGTTCATTGCTGCATCCACAAATGCAACTTACATTTGTGGATGCAACAATGAATAACTTACATCAATGACATCAATGACATCTTTCTCAACGAAGGCCTTGTTTATTTCAGGAAGACAATGCCAAACCGCATTCTGCCTGTATTACAACTGCATGGCTCTATAGTAAAAGAGTCTGGGTGCTAAACTGGCCTGCCTGTCATTCAGACCTGTCACCAGTTGAAAACTTTTTATATATTATGAAGTGCAAAATATGACAAAGGAGACCCTGAACTGTTGAGCAGCTGAAATTGTATATCAGGCAAGAATGGGACAACATTTCTCTTTCAAAACTACAGCAAGTAGTCTCCTCAGTTCCTAAACATTTACAGAGTGTTGTTTAGAGAAGAGGTGGTGGAACACAGTGGTAAACATGCCCCTGTCCAAATGTTTTTGAAACATTGCTGGCATCAATTCCAAAATGAGCATATATATTTTTCAAACAACAATAAAATTTTTCATTTTCAACATTTGATGTATTGTCTTCTTATGATTTTCAATGTAATAACAAGGCTTCCAGGCAGCACAGTGGTGCAGTGGTTAGCCGTGTCACCTCATGGCAAGAAGTTTCTGGGTTTGAACCATGCAGCTGACTGGGGCTTTTCTATGTGGAGTTTGCAAGTTCTCCCCATGCCTGTGTGGGTTTCCTCTGGGTGTTCCAGTTTCCTCCCACAGTCAAAAGACGTAGATTAGGTCAGCTGGCAAATCTGAAGTCCTGAAGTTGGCTGGGATTGGCTCCAGATTTCCTTTTGACCCTGATGGATAAGCAGTATAGATAAGGGATGGATGGATATAGGGTTTCCATGATTTCCAAATCATTACAGTCTGTTTTTAATTTATATTTTACACAGCATTCCAACTTTTTTGGAAATGGGGTCGCACTTTCCTTATATATTTCTTTGTATTAAAATAAAATTAATTACTGAACATCGTGATCTTAATACTAAGTATCACAAGTACCAAATACCACAGTCAATTAAAATAATAATAATAATAATAATAATAATAATAATAATAATAATAATAATAATCTATATGTTTAAAAAGTGTATGTTTAAGAAATGCCCATTCCCTGGTTTTCTACAGTATAAAATTATTGAGATTCTCAATAATACCAGGTGTTGTACGCGTATACTATCAGACTGTTCATGTTTATCTAAATATACAAATATGTACCTTCCCTGTGTTGTGCTGATAAAAAAAGGCATGTATCTTTACAGAACTCAAGGAGTGGAGGTATGTGGATTTCAAGTAAGTGAGTTTAATTCTTCAAATACCTGGTAAATGTTAGTGTTACTGCACAATACAGTAGAATAGTGTGATATAACTCCACTTGCCAGTTCTAACCACAAAAAAGTTGTCACCAGTCCCTATGATTTGGAAATGACTTCTACAGTGTGATCTGTGGTGAACTATGTTATTCATAAATCTTACGTGTGTGTATGTTTTGCAAAAGTATTCATCCCCCTTGGTGTTTGCCCTGTTTTATTGCATTACAAGATGGAATTAAAATGGATTTTGGGGGGGTTAGCACCATTTGATTTACACAACATGTCTACCACTTTAAAGGTTCAAATTGTTTTTTATTGTGACACAAACAATAATTAAGATGAGAAAAAAAACATAAATCTGGAGTGTGCATAGGTATTCATCCCCTTTCGTATGAAAACCCTAAATAAGAGCTGGTCCAACCAACACACTTCTTAAGTCACGTAATTATTTGATTAATATCCGCCTGTGTGCAATCAAAGTGTCACATGATCGGTCACATGATGTCTGTATAAATCAACCTATTCTGGAAGGACTCTGACTCTGCTAAGCAAGCAAGGGAGCACCATTAAGTCCATAATAGCAAAATGGAAAGAATATGTCACCACTACAAACCTGACAAGAGGAGTCCGCCCACCAAAACTCACAGACCAGGCAAGGAGGGCATGCATCAGAGATGCAAGAGCAGGACAATGACCCTAACCATACCATGAAAGCTACACTTTGATGGTTTAAAGGGAAACATTTAAATATCTCGGAATGGCCAAGTCAAAGTCCAGACCTCAATACAATTGAGAATCTGTGGCATAACTTAAAGATTGCTGAACACCAACGCAACCCATCTAACTTGAAGGAGTTGGAGTAGTTTTGCCTTGAGGAATTGGCAAAAATAAATTCCAGTGGCTAGATGTGCTAAGCTAATAGAGACATACCCCAAGAGACTTGCAGCTGTAATTGCATCAAAAGGTGGCTCTACAAAGTATTGACTTTTTTTTGGGGGCGGGGCGGGGGGGGTTATACCTGTGCACACTCCAGATTTTTTTTTTATTATTCTTAATTATTTTTTGTGCCACAATAAAACAGCAATTTTCACCTTTAAAGTGGTAGGCATGTTGTGTAAATCAAATGGTACTCACCCCCAAAATATCCATTTTAATTCCATCTTGTAATGCAACAAAACAAGACAAACACCAAGGGGGATGAATACTTTTGCAAGACACTATCTATCTATCTATCTATCTATCTATCTATCTATCTATCTATCTATCTATCTACACTTAGTATTTTTGACAGAAGCACTTCTTCTGGAGTTTATTTCTATCTCTGTCCTCTTTCATTTCATCCTCAGTTCAGTTTTTTCCTTCCGTCTTGCAAATTCCTGAAGTTTTATTAATATTTTAGCGTGTATTTGTTTATTTGCCATATGTAACAGTATGTTGTTTAACCTTCTCTGTAAATATATCATCCAAAAAAAAAAGTGTCACCAGTAAACTTCCAATTATCTTGGACGTTTTTATCATTGCTTGTGTCGCCTTTGAAGCAAACTGTGATGAGCTCGGAGTGAATAAACAAACTGAGATCAATCTGAAGTACACTGAAAAGTTTTCTCACATAAATAAATGTAAATGAGGTCGAGGAGAAATGAGGAGAGAAGCTGATAGAAGCACAGCTGAGGTCTGAACGTACAAATTATTTGCAGTGTTTCAGGGAGAAAGACTCAGAAATGGCAGAAGATGAGGAAAAAGAAAAGCAGACATAAATACAGAGTTTGGCCCGAGTCTGTATCGGGATGGAATGTGTGAGAAATAAAACATTTTGTCTCGACTTGCAGTAGAAAATTCTCAAATGTGAAATATTTATATATTTTTATACAAAATCAAGGATGATTATCGGAAAGTATTCTTATAAAGTATTCACATTTAAAAATATATGATTAATCTTGGATACGAAATGGATTTCTTATCCAGGACTGAAAAAATACAAATGAAGTAAACGCTCGGTAATTGGTTTCAGAGAGACCTGACAAACAGAACAGGAGGATTAAAGTGTTTTATTTATTCAGCTAACTCATTATTTCTTCACAATATGACCTGCAAACAAAATAATTATTAAAGCAGTGTTTAATCCTTTAAAAAAATACACAGCACCTAAAATTGTTTGATATCATAAAAAATGAAAAGAAAAGAGGGTTTGACTTTATAATTCTTATATTAAGAACAATTTCAGCTGGATTAAATGATTAAACTGTTTGCTGTTCAGAAGATATTAAAGTGGGTAGAATAAAAAATACGGAAAAATGGATCAGTGGTGTTTTAAAAAAAAAAGTGAAAAAGAAAATCTCCTTGAGAAGCAGCCAGATAATGAAATTAATAAATCTCTCTCTCTAACAAAATCTAAATAATCAACATTCGGAATAATTTTTTACAAACAGTAATTAAAAGAACAAGAATCAGGTGATTTGTAGAAAAAATGGAGGAAAAATGGAAAGAGTGATGAGATGGAGGGATGGAGAGAAAAAAGGGGGAGAGAGAGAGAGAAACATAAATGTAAAGAGAGTGATGAGCGGAAAGGATGAGAGAAAAAAGAAGAGAGAGAGAGATGGGGAGAGAGAGAGAAACAAATGTAAAGAGAGTAATGAGTGGGAGGGATGGAGCGAAAAAAAGGAGAGAGAGAGAGAAACAAAGAGAAAGAAAAATATAGAGAATGATGTGAGGGACGGATGGAGAGAAAAAAGGGGAGAGAGAGCTAGATGGGGAAAAGAGAGAGAAAGACAGTGAGAGACAGAGACAAACAAAGAGAAAGGTAAATGTAAAGAGAATGATGAGAAGGAGGGATGGAGAGAGAAGGAGAGACGGACACAGAGAAGGACTTGGAGAGCGAGACACAAACACAATGAGAGTGCGAGAGCCCTTTAGACACAGAAACGGACAGGGTGTGTGTGTAAGAGAGAAAGAGTGCGTCGTGGCTCAGGTGGATAAGGCGCCATACCATAAATCCAGGGACCCGGGTTTGATTCTGACCTGAGGTCATTTCCCGGTCCCTGCTCATTTCCTTTTCCTATCCAGTGAAAAAAGCCCAAAACACATATCAAAAAAAAATTCAGAACAGAGAAAGAACAGCTTTGACGTGATGTCAAAAACGGCTGTCCCGTCTTGTAATACCACTTTGTACCTTAAGAGGCGATAGCGAGTCAGTGTAGCGTCCAGTCTGCTCTCAGTCCAACATGAGGGCGTGGAGTTGTCAGTAAGTGTCACACACCGATGGTGAGTTGAGCGAACCTGCTTTCCAAACGTCAGTAACAGCGTCTGTGCTGTGAGCTGGAGAGCCGTATCGAGTCCAGGATGGTCACGAACACGTGCTGGAAACGATGTTTGATTTGCCACTTGACTCTTTTTGAATTAAAGTCACTCAACGGGTCTAAACTGTTGCCAAAACTCGTGAAAAACAAAGTCTCTAAGTTGGTGACACTGAAGGAGCGTTTGGACCTGGAAATGGCTGCTGGCTTCAGATTTAACAAACAGATCGAAGCAAAACAAGACTTCACACTGGCGTTGCTTTCCACCGCTGGAGACTGGAGACGCTCCTGGCGAGTGATGGGAAAAAGGGTGATGCTGAACATGCAGTGTTTCTTCTGGACTGGGAAGTAAACAGCTGATTCTCATCACTTAGAAGGAAAGCTAATCTCTCAGCATACATCAGACAGAGAGAGAGAGAGAGAGAGAGAGAGAATTAAAGAGTGAGAGAGGAAGAAAAAGAGACAGGCAGACAGAGAGACAGACAGGGTGAGCGAGAGACAGAAACAAGGAGCGAGACTGCAAGAGAATTAAAGAGTGAGAGAGGAAGAAAAAGAGACAGACAGGGTGAGTGAGAGACAGAAACAGGGAGAAAGGGATGAAGAGAGGATGAAAAGAGGCAGGCAGACAGACAGGATGAGTGAGAGACAGAAACAGGGAGAGAGATGGTGAGAGAATTAAAGAGTGAGAGAGGAAGAAAACACAGACAGGAAGACAGACAGGGTGAGCGAGAGACAGAAACAAGGAGCGAAACTGCAAGAGAATTAAAGAGTGAGAGAGGAAGGAAAGAGACAGACAGACGGGATGAATGAGACACAGAAACAGGGAGCGAGAGAGATGGGGAAAGAATTAAAGAGTGAGAAAGGAAGAAAAACAGACAGACAGACGGATAGACAGGGTGAGCAAGAGACAGAAACAGGGAGAGAGGGATAGAAAGAGGATGAAAAGAGACAGATGGACAGACAGACAGACAGACAGGATGAGCGAGAGACAGGAACAGCGAGAGGGATGGTGAGAGAATTAAAGAGTGAGAGAGGAAGAAAACAGACAGACAGACAGACAGACAGACAGACAGAATGAGCAAGAGAGAAACAAGGAGCGAGACTGCAAGAGAATTAAAGAGTGAGAGAGGAAGAAAAAGAGACAGATGGACAGACAGGGTGAGCGAGAGACAGAAACAGGGAGAAAGGGATGAAGAGAGGATGAAAAGAGGCAGGCAGACAGACAGGATGAGTGAGAGACA
>JANZLB010000028.1:15553426-15563873 GCA_026167865.1 Notarius quadriscutis
CTGCATTAACCATGGTAATCCTAGGATGATGGGTACATGGGGGTTGTTCATGATGTGAAGCTGGATGGTTTCTGAGTGGTTACCGGAAATCCTTAGGGTGAGTGGGGCAGTAAGGTAGGTGATGCTGGTCAAGCCAGTGCCATTGAGTGTTAGGACAGTGAGAGGGACATCAAGAGCAAGTAGCAGGATTCCCAGATGCTTGGCAGTGGCGGAGGAGATCAGGTCCCTGTCTGCCCCTGAGTTGATGAGGGCCTGGAGGTGGTGATGCTGGTTGTCACAGATAATGACGACAGGAAGTAACGGACGATTAGCAGGGGACTGGTTCCAAGCATTGCACCTTGATTCACTGGTGGGCTCATCCTTTTAGCGGGCAGGCTTGGCAGATGTGTCCCAGCTGACCACAGTAGAAGCAGGCCCCCATGCTCCATCGGCGATGTCATTCCTCCACTGACACCCAAACCCGGTCTACCTGCATGGGTTCAATGGACACGGCGGGAGGTGGAGAGGAGGTGAGTCTGGGGCGGTTCTTCTCTCTCCTCCATTGCTGGATCCGAGCATTGATGCGGTTGGCGAGGTCCATGAAGCTGGAGAGGTCTGATGGCAGTTCCCGTGATACCAATTCGTCCTTGATGGCATCGGACAAGCTGTGCAGGAATGCGTCGATCTGGGCATTCTCATTCCAACCGCACAAAGCTGCCAATGTCTGGAACTCGATGGCATAATCCGAGGTAGACCAGGACCCCTGCTGCAGCTCCATGAGCTCTCTGGCCGCCTCCCAGCTGGACAGAGAATGGTAAAAAGTGCACCTCATCTCCTTGGAGAAATCCTTGAAACTAGAACAAAAGGGTGCATTGGCATCCCAGACTGCTTTTGCCCACTCTCTGGCCTTGTCAGCAAGGAACATTATTGTATATGCTACCCAGGAGTGTTCTGTGGGGAAGGCCAGAGGTTGCAGCTCTAGGATCAATGAACATTGTGACAAAAATGATCTACAAGTACTTGGCTCTCCATCATAGGGCTGAGGCGCTGGGAGTCTCGGCTCACGGGAAAAGGCAGTGGCAGGAGCTGAAGTTAGAGAATGCTGACCAGAGGTAGACATGGCTTGATAGTGCTGCATTTGTGTGGTGAGGAGGTTGAGTGAGTTGGACAGGTTGGCGAGGTTCTATGTAATCTGTTGGAGATCTTGCTGATGGGTCCTGAGGAGAGTCCCTTGCTGCTGGTTGGCCGTTGTCAGACGGGTGAGTTCCGCTGGATCCATATTGGCCAGAACGTAGTGTTAGGGGTCGTGGAGGTGTGGTGAGATAAGGATCCACAAGCAGAACACAGACAGTAATCAAATAAATAGAGATATTCAATCCAGGAAAAAGAGTGTGGCACAAGGGTAAACAAATGGGACAAAAACAAATGGGAAAAATAATCTAGATAACAAGAGACAGAAAACTAGACAAAAACACGAAACAGGCAAGGACAAGAAATGCTAGGACAAAAAAACAAAAACAAGAAAAACCCCTAGTGCAAAAAAACATGAACTAGAATAAATCCTTAGTGCAAAAACCATGAACTAGAAATAAACCCTTAGTGCAAAAACCATGAAATAGAAAAATGAGCTTGAGCAAACAACTATGAAATATAACAGAGGCACAAAAATGGCTAGAAGCAAAGTGAGACATTCTGGCAAAATTCCTGTCTGAGAACAGCATTTTTATAACAGCAAAAAAAAAACAGGAAGTGAATGCAGGCATGAAGGAATTCCCGTTCCAGATTCGGATCGGCGCTGGTGTAAGAGATTCGTAACCTCCTGACTGGATGTCCGGAGCGGAGCATGACATTCATAGAGAGTTTGGGAGTGTCCATAAGCCTTACCTCCAGTTACCTTCCTCAATCCAATGGACAGGTAGAATGAGCCAACCAAGAAATCGGCTGCTTCCTATGGCTCTACTGCATGCGCAACCAGGGGGACTGGGCACGCTTCCTGCCATGAGCCGAGTATGTGCAAAATTCTCTAAAACATTCTGCTACTCAACTAACACCATTCCAGTGCATACTCGGTGACCAACCACCCTTGTTCCCCTGGGACGACGCACCCAGCCAGGTATGGGCAGTGGATGAATGGTTCTGGTGCAGCCAAACCATTTGGGAGGAGGTCCATTAGCGGGTAGAAGTCGTCTGTACCAAGTACAAGACTTATGCCGATAGACACAGAGGAGAGACTCCCACCCTCCTTCATGGTGATCGAGTATGGGCGACCACAAAGAATCTACAAGAGACAAACACCTGTAGAAAGCTTCAACCACGCTACATCAGACCATTCAAAGTTCTGTGACACAACAATGAAGTCTCGTACCATCTGGAACTTCCACTGCACAGCTGAGTCTCTCCCACATTCCAAGTCTCGAATCTCAAACCTGCCATTCCAGGACTCCTTTCTGACAATACACCTACCCAAGAACACCCTTCTTTGAATTTAGAGAGGGAACCCATCTACCAGGTCAACGAGATCCTCAACTCCAGATGAAGAGGAGGCCAGATTGAGTATGTGGTGGATTGGGAAGGGTACGGACCAAGAAGAACAAAGTTGGGTCAAGTCCAAAGACATCCTTGACCCTCTTCCAAAACAGGATTTCCATGCCCAGCAGCCCAGCACCCAGAGGTAGAGGACGCCCCTGAAAGAGTATAGCTCCCAGAGGTAGCTCCTTGGGGTGGCTCTGTCAGTAAACCCACTGGAAATGAGCAAACTACAAACATGGACAGCTCGGACTACAACTCCCAGCATGCACAGCGCCCTCTATCTCTCGCTTTCTGATTCACAGCTGACTCTCATTTCCACAATCACCTGTCTCCCTATATAAACCCCAATCACACTCTCACGTATTATGAAGTATCATTCTGATTCACCAGGTCATACCAAGCCTTGTTCCTTCCTGACTGCCTTTTTGACCCTTGCCAGTACTTCCTCATTTTCTCGCTCTCTGTCTTGCCTTTGTTACTCTGTTTGCCGATCACCTGACCCTCTCTAACTTCTGACTACATTTCCTGTCTCTCGATTTGGCTTGGTTTGCTCGCTATCTTCCACCACACATACATCCATAAGTGCCTGCATCCTCACAACTTGGCAATGGGCACACAGGAAAGTGTAAGGTATAAAGTTTCTGTCAATATATTTATCATGCTTGTATGATGAAAACCTCGTGAAGATATTTATCCAGATACATGACCCACTCATTTTAAACCTGTTGAGCTTCACTGGCGAAGCTCTCAACACCAGAGGGTTAAATTTACTACTCAGTTTTTAGGGTTGGTCCTAAAGGTGAAATAAATACACTACTAAATTTAAGGTTCCTTCAAGGTTTAGATTAAATGTAATTAAATTAACATTTTCACTTAGCGTATTAACAAAAGGCTTGACTAAAATATGTTTTCAGCCTAGACTTAAATCCTGAGACTGTGTTTGAGTCATGAACACTACTTTGAATGCTGTTCCATTACTGTGGGGTTTTGTAAGAAAAAGCTTTGCTCCCTTAGGCAGCCTTTTCTATGTGAAGTATCAACAAATAGCCTGCATCTTTTGATCTAAGTAGGCATGGTGGGTCATAAAAGACCAGAATTTCACTCCAGTACTGTGGTACAAGACCATTTAGTGCTTTAAAGGTCAATAGTAGTATTTTATAATCAATACAAAATTTGATTGGGAGCCAATGCAGTGTGGATAAAGACTGATATGATATGATAAAGTGATCATATCTTCTAGTTCTAGCTAGGACTCTTGCTGCTGTATTTTGGACTAACTGGAGCTTGTTTAAGCACCTACTGGAACATCCAGACAGAAAGGCATTACATTAATCCAACCTAGAGGTAACAAAGCATGAACTAGTTTTTCTGCATCATGTAGTGACATATTTCTTATCTGAGTAATATTTTTGAGATTAAAGAAGGCTATCCTTGTCATATTATCAATGAGTTTCAAATGAGTGACTGGTGTCAATGATCACCCCACGGTCTTTCAGGGCTGCACATGGAGAAACAAAAAAGCCATCCAGTGTCACTATGTAAACAGCAAATTTACTGTTACCTGCATGTGGTCTGAGTACAAGTATTTCTCTCTTGTCAAACTTAAGTAAAACTTGGTTAATATGCTTCCCTTGTCTAATGTCCTTTACACATTCCTCAATTTTATCAAATCCGATGTCTCTCATCTGGCTTTGCTGAAACATACAGCTGTGTGTCATCAGCATAACAGTGGAAGCTAATACTATGCTTACTGTGGCAGCAGGGGCATGGCCAAGCATCAGTTTGTGAATGGAGTGTCGGGCCAAAGAAGGTGAGTGGCAAAGTCAGTTGTTGATTAATGCTGTGTGTGTTTTGCAGTGATGACGGAGGGTAGAAATGGAGAGAGAGAGCAAAGAGAGAGGCTCTCTCCCAACCAGAGCACATGTCTGTGTGTTGTGTGCATGTGTGTCAAGCAAAAGCTGAACAGCTAAATAAATAAAAAAAAACCTCAAAGTCAGTGTTAACATCAGTCCCCGCCTGCCATGCTACAGTATTCCACCCATGTCAGGGACATACTACAATGATGCCAAAAGCTGGGATACTGAAGTGGACCACCCATGGAGTCCTCCCCACTCAAGGACCTCATCCATGCCCTCACTGCCATCCAACAGAGCCAGCACCAAGTGCTGATTGCCCTCCAAAAGGAACAAGAACAACGCTTTGAAGCCTTGCTGCTGGCCCAGCAGGAAGATCGCCAAGCATTCCGGCACCTACTTGTGTCCGCAGGGTCCTTGACCACCACCACTGCAGACCTACCCCATGTTACACTCACCAAGATGGGACTGTACAATGATCCAGAAGCTTTCCTCATGCTCTTTGAGCAAGCGGACTAAGTGTAGGGGTGGCCAACATGTGGCAAATCTATTACTGCTGCTGAGTGAAGAGGCGCAACTCACTGTGCAACAGCTCATCACTGACAGTTGGTTTCTCTATGCCAACTTGAAGCAAGCCATCCTGCAGCATGTTGGCCACTCTCCAGAACAATACCACCAGTGCTTCTGCACATCGAAATTGGAGGAAGTTGGCCAGCTGTTCGTGTTCAGCCAACAGCTCCGGGATGCCTGACAGTAGTGGCTGAGGGTAGATGACCGCAACACTGAGGGGATCATTGATATGGTAACACTGGAGCAGTTCATCACGCACCTTCCAGAAGGAACAGCAGAGTGGATCCAGTGCCACTGCCTGGCATTGCTGGATCAAGCCATCAAGTTGGGAGAGGACCTTTTTGCGGTGGTTCCGGCAGCAGATGGACGTTCTGCCTCTTCTCTTTTTCTATCTCCTTCTCCTTCCTCCTCTCTTACCTCTCCCGTCCCTGCCCTGTTCATGGAGTGTCCATCCACATTTTATTCAGGAAGAAAAGCATAGTGTAAAGGTTAACCCACGTCTCACCCACCCACTGATTCTTTGAACCGATTGCCCAGGGTTAAGAGGTTTAATGGAACATGTAGTAGTGGGCAGGTCCTGTAGTAACATATCACAGGGAGATCCCAGTGTGGCATTGACTGGGGAAGCTGTCTCAGAGCCATCCACGTCAGCACCACGTCAGGGTGATATGAGGAGTAGGGAGCAGCCCGCCCCTCCTCCCTTTCTCAGGGATTCCCTCAAGGATCTTCCATTCGAACATATGTGAGATGAGACTCTGCATCATGCATTTGACCAAGTGATAGTAATTGATGGCCAATCCCTCCAGCCAAATGCAACACCCTCCTTCCCATATTTTGCAATTATCAAAGATAGGCTATATCGAGTGATGGACACTCAAACTGGTGAACAGATAAGCCAACTGTTAATCACAAAGAGCCACAGGGAACTCATATTCCACATGGCTCACTTTAATCCAATGGCCGGACATTTAGGTCATGATAAGACACTACCCCAAATAATGTCCCAGTTCTATTGGCCAGGTATTCACAGGAATGTTCATCGGTGGTGTGCGGCATGCCATGAATGCCAATTCGTACATCCAGCGGCCACTCCAAAAGTGCCATGGGGGTCTCAATTAGAGGAAGAGGGCACAAAGGCACTTTTGGAGTGGCCACTGGATTTAGATATGCAATGCAATATCCAAAAGCGGTGCCTCTCCACAATTTTTCAGCATGCAGTATTGCAGAGATGCTGCTCACTTTTATTCAACACTGGATAAAAGGGACAAAGGGATATTGGCAGATCCCCTTGACTCTATCCTGAGAGAAAATGGCCTTTTCCACACTATTCGGATTACACCAATTCACATGCTTCCTTTTGGTTTATTTGTGGCTTCTGCTATGTTCCAGTGGCTCATAGACAAGATCCTCCATCCCCATGCTGCCTCTGCTGCAGCCTACCTAGATTATGTTATTATATATTATTGGCTGTGGCACCTCGAACACCCTAGAGCCATCCTGGAGTCACTGAGGCATGTGGATCTCACAGCTAACCCGAAAAAAAATGTGATTGGGCAGGTAGAAATACAGTATCTGGGTTTCTACTTGGGTCATGAACAGGTGCGTCCCCAAATTGACAAGACTGCAGCAATTGCAGTCTGCTCAAAGCCCAAGACCAAAAAGGGGGTAAGACAGTTCCTGAGGCTGGCTGACTACTATCGCTCATTCATAACTAATTATTCAGATGTCACCAACCTATTGAGTGATCTCACTAAAAAGGGAGCACCAGATCTAAGGCAGTGGATGGAGCAGTGCCAATAGGCCTTCACCAAGATAAAAGCTGTACTGTATGGGGGGGGTCACTTTTACACTCCCTTGACTTCTCTCTCCTTTTTATTTTACAGACAGATGCATTGGACAAAGGGGGCCATTATATCCTAGAAGGTGGAGGTCAAGGAACATCCAGTGCTGTACATCAGTCACAAGCTCTCGATGCATGAAAATAAGTATAGCACCATCAAGAAGGACTGCCTGGCCATCAACTGGGCAGTCCTCACCCTCCAATACTACCTGCTGGGGCACCCTTTCACCCTCTGTTCGGACCACAAGCTGCTCCAGTGGCTCCACCGCATGAAGGATGCCAATGCATAGATCACCCACTGGTATCTTGCCCTCCAGCCATTTAAAATCGAGGTGGTCCATAGGCCACAGATGGTGGTGGTGGACTTTCTCTCCCATTGGGAAGGGAGTCCGCTGCAGGCCAGATGGCTCCCAGGCCTGAGTTGGGCGGTGGGGATATGTGGCAGCAGGGGCGTGGCCAAGCATCTGTTTGTGAATGGAGGGCAGGGCCAGGGAAGGTGAGTGGCAAAGTCAGTACACCTGTTGTCAATTAATGCTGTTTGTGCGTGTGTGTGTGGTGTTGTTGCTGTGATAACAGAGTAGAAAAGGAGGGAGAGAGTGAAGAAAGAGGATCTCTCCTGACTAGAGCACATCTCTGTGTGTGTGCCCTTTGTGTGTGTGTGTGTGTGTGTGTGTGTGTGTGAAGCAAAAGCTGAGCAGTGAAAGTGAAAAAAAAATCAAAATAAAATAGGTGTTAACCTAATTTCCTGCCTGCCATGCTTCAGTATTCCACCCACATCAGGAACATACTACACTTAAAAATAATATTACCCAGAGGTAGAATATATCAAGAAAATATCCATGGACCCAAGACAAAACCTTGTGGAACACCAAACTTTACCTTAGTATGCATAGAAAAGTCACCAGTTACATCAACAAACTGATAACGGTCAGTTAAATAAGACATGAGCCAGGAGAGGGTCGTTCCCTTAACTCCAGTGACATTTTCTAGACTGTCAAGGATAATATGATTAATGGTGTCAAAAGTGGCACTAAGGTCAAGCAATACAATTAAAGGGACACAGCCCTGATTAGAGGGCCAGTATTAGGTAATTTACTACTTTAACCAGTGCTGCCTCTGTGCTGTGATGAGGTCTTAATTCCTGACTGATACATTTCATGCATGTTATCCTTATGAAGATATGAGCATAACTGCTGTACCACAGCTTTTTCTAGGATCTTGGAGATAAAGGGGAGGTTTGATACTGGTCTGCAGTTTGACAGCTGACAGGAGTCGAGGCTATATTTTTTAATCAGTGATCTGATAACTGCTAGTTTCAAGGATTTATGTACATAGCCGGTGCTAAGGGAAGAATTGATTATTTTTATGAGGTCCAATTTTAATTGATGAAACAACATTTTTTTTAAATCCATTTATTAGTCTTAGATTATATGGCACATCTGCCACACAAGTTGTTGTGTATGAGCAGTTAATCTAGAAACAGTAATGTATTACAATGAGTGAATCGACATTAACCTATTATGTATGTTACTGAACTATTGTCCAAGCTGTGCTGTTAAATTACATTACAGGCATTTAGCAGATGTTCTTATACCGAGCAACGTACAACAAGTACAAAAGTCAGGTACAAGAAGTGCTGAACTACTAGACAAGAAAGTTCTAGTGCCAAATGAACACATGACAGAATAACACCTAGTGTAATATTCTGTTGAAGGAACAACAATCAGCAAACAGCCAACAAAAACAAGCCAACCATACAAATGAGCTAACAAAGAACAACAAAATAGGGAAAACTAAAACCCCAACAGCTATTACTAAGTCATCATAACCAGGCTAGACATTACACAGCCTGGGTTGGTCAAGACAGCTAAGGCAGCGATGCGATCACACAGTGGGCAAAGAAGCAGGGGAGAGGTGCAGCCTTTAGAGGTGGGTCTTCAGTTTGTGCATGAAGGTGGTCAGAGAGTCATCAGTTCTAACTTTGATGGGAAGGTCAAACCCCCAAAGGGGAGCCAGGACAGACAGCAGTCTTGAGTGGGCTGGGCAGGAGTGGAGAGGAGGAGTGGCCAGGTGACCAGTAGCAGCAGAGCATAAGGATCAAGCTGATGTGTAGGGTCAGATCAGTCTCTGGAGGCATGCTGGACCTGACCCCTTGATTGCCTGGTAAGCTATCACCAACATCTTAAATTTGATGCAAGCTGTGACAGGCAGCCAGTGAAGGGCAGGAAGCAGAGAGGTGTTATGGGAGGAATAATGGAAGTTGTAGACCAGGTGAGCTGCAACATTCTGGATGAGCTGCAGGGGTTTGATGGCAGATGCTGGGAGGCTGGCAAGGAGAGAGTTGAAATAGTTCAAATGGGAGAGGATCAGCACTTGGACCAGGAGTTGAGTAGAGTAGGTGGTGAGGAAGCGGCAGATCCTTCTAATGTTGCAAAGAAGGAATCTGCATGTCCGGGTCACTCTAGTGATGTTTGCCGAAGAGGAGAGTCTGTCATCAAACACCACATCTTGGTTCTTCATGCTGGTTGAAGGTGACATAGAGATGTCCCCCAGGGAGATGACAAAATCCAGGGTTGGAGAGGATGGAGCTGTAATGTAGATCACCTCTGTCTTGCCTGGGTTGAGATTCAAATGATGGTTGTCCATCTAGCTTTGGATGTTACACAGGTGAGCAGAGATCTGAGCTGAGACCTGTGTCAGAGGGTGGAAAGAGAAAAAAAAACGAGTGTCATCAGCATAGTAGCGGTAGGATAGAGCATGAGCAGATATAATTGGGCCAAGAGACTGGGTGTAGAGGGAGAAGAGAAGTGGACCAAGGACTGAACCTTTGGGGACACCAGTGGTAAGTGGGCATGGTGCTGCCAGATACCAGCCCTGGTAACGTGGAAGGAGCAACTGGAGAGGATGGAATTGAACCAATTAAGGGCTGTCATACAGATCCCCAGTGCTGATACGGATGACAGGAGGATGGGGTGATCACCAGTGTCAAATGCAGCAGAATGGTCTAAGAAAATCAGGAGCAAGGAGAGGGAGGCGGCACATGCTGCATGAAGTGCCTCACTGACCGAGAGAAGTGCAACCTTGGCTGAGTGTCCGGCTCAGAAGCCAGACTGGTGAGAATCCAGGAGGTTGTTCTGAGATACAAAAGAGGAGAGTTAGTTAGCAACAGCATGTTCAAGTGTCTTTAATAGAAAGGGGAGAACAGAAATTGGGCTGTAGTCCTGGATGACAGAAGGATCTAGGGTGTGTTTTTTTTTTTTTAGCAGCAGGGTGATATTGTGCTCTTTTAAAGCTGGAGGGAAAGTATATGGAGGAGAAGAAGAAGGAGTTGACAAGGGAGGTGATAAATGGGAGGATGTCAGGAGTGGAAGTCTGAAGGAGGGATGAGGGAATAGGGTCAAGGGTAGAGGCAATAGGACTGTGAGAGAGCAGGAGCTTGGAGACATTGATGTGGACCAGATCTTTTGGAACAAATTAATGGACACCTTCTTACCAATCAGTTTCAAGCATTCAATCATGCTGTTGTATAATATATACAGTGGTGCTTGAAAGTTTGTAAACCCTTTAGAATTTTCTATATTTCTGCATAAATATGAACTAAAACAACATCAGATTTTCACATAAGTCCTAAAAGTAGATAAAGAGAACCCAGTTAAACAAATGAGACAAAAATATT
>JANZLB010000028.1:15846664-15856668 GCA_026167865.1 Notarius quadriscutis
TAAAGTTTTTATTTATCGAATTTGCAAAAAATACAAATAAAAATGCTCTGTTTCTCAAAATCCAGTGAATGTGGATATAATAAAACCAGTTATTCCACTCAATCTCATCGTACATGGTTTATAGCCAATTCAGCGCTACATGCCTCGTCAGCTATCAGCTTACGTACGACTTGATTTTGTGGAATAACTGTTATATATGCATGAAGAATGGCATTCGTCTCTCCAGTACAGTTCCAGAGGCTTGTGTATATGAAGCTGTCTAACATACAGGGTGTTGTTTAATCTAAATAAATCAATACAATGTCCCTGTGTGTTCGAGCTCAAAATATAACTAATTGTTATTTTTATCGATTAAGTTTGTGGGTGTGTTACTGGTGCAAAGTATACAAACTAATATGTAAATTAATTATTTGGATGTTCTAGTTGTTCTTGATAGCTGAGATGAGTTCAGATCTCTCAGGGACTTCTGGAAGAGTCAAACTGAACCTGAGCCTGACAACACATGCCTAATTACACATCATGAATAATGCAAATTAAAGACTGCGAGAAGTCAAAATATTGGACAAAATACAACATGAACACAATATGAGTGTAGATTAAAAAGACACAGATGTCTTTGTTTCAAAGGTGGAAGAATCAGAGGTGTGAATCTAATATGAAACCTGCTTTGTAGCAGGAATAACTTTTTAAGAATCATTACGAGACACTGAGGCATAATCTTTTCATTATTAAAAACTTTTCATTATTTAATACCTAGTAAATGGTATAATACTGTCTTCCTCTAGTGGAAATGAACTTCCACAAAATTGAACACATGAGCTCCGAACATACTGATTTGTGCAGGTTTAGTAAATTGCATTTCAGGTTCTAAATTTAACTGTTTGCATTGACTCCACCTTATGTCTTGCATTTTGACGTACAAATGCTCCAAATTTCAGATTCATCAAGGCAACTATTCAAACTCAGACAACACATGCTATTTTTTACCTCCGCCAGCTTTATTGGAAGAGGCTATGTATTCGCCTCCATTTGTTTGTGTGTTTGTTTGTTTATTTATTTGTCTGTTCCCAATGTAACTCAAAAAGTAGTGAACAGATTTTGATGAAATTTTGAGGAAAGGTGGGCCATGGGCCAAGAAACAATCGATTAGATTTTGATGCAAATCTGGATATGGAGCTAGGATTGTTTTTTTTTTTTTTTTTGGGGGGGGACTGTTCCTAATGTAATTCAAAAAGTACTGGATGGATTTTGATGAAATTTGGTGGACAACTTCAGTATTATCCTAGGTTCAAGTGGTTTGATTTTGATGTTGATAGCATGTGGCTTGGCAGAGGTATGCACCCTACTGAGTGTCTTTCTAGTTCTCATTTGAAAGACCCAATTCTCCATAGACCTTTCAGGAAATCAGCATGCACAATTTTTGTTTAGGGTTACATTTCTACACATGCAAACTTTTAATAAGGCAGAGCTTTTTTCTTTTTAATTACAGTTTGCTTTTTTCAGGTTTCAAAATTACACTTACAACAGAATTTAGCTCCTTTATCATCAGTTCAGAACTGAGATGCGATGAGACTGAGATGGTCACTGCAAAACACTGATTTCGTATTTCTTTAGCCATTTTGTGTTGATTTGGATGCATGTTTGTCTTATAACCTCATCACTTCTCCCTGTGGTCGAAGTCTGAACCTCTTGATAAAGGCAACCAGGTTGTGGACTTTAACGTCTTGGTACTGAGCAGAATTCATCCGTCTTCACAAGAGCCCTGAATCACCAGCCGCCAGACAGCCCGAAATTATCACTGATGTGTGTCGGTGCTTTTCCTTATATGCAGTCCCCATTTGTTTGGTCTCATCTGACCACAACACATGAATGTATGAACACATGATTGTACTGTGCTCTAATGACAATAAGTGAAGTTCAGGCACTGCAGTTCATGAGATGTTCTCAGAAAGAACAAATGAAAAAAAAAAGATTTTTAACTTTTTGCATGTATTTAAAATATTTCTAATGGATGATTATATTGTATTATATTATATTTAAATAATACTGGCTGGCTTTGAGTGGTCTATCAGATATATTCCATTCAGCTAGCATGATATTAAACAAGTCGAAGATGAAGCCAGCCGATCAAAAAGCCAGCCAATATTATTATTATTATTATTATTATTATTATTATTATTATTATACATACACACTCGTTTCATCTCAGCATTCTCGAAGACAAGCGCGAGCTTACCTGCATCTCGGTGCTGTTAGCTCAGCAGTTCAGTTACCTTCTAGCTGGTGTCATGTTAGCGAAGGCCAATGCTAGTCAAGCCGAATATTATTATTACTATTATTTTCCCTGTGTAATTTACTTAGGTACTTTTAAAATCAACATTGACAGCTACACACAATGGAGCAACCTGGCAGCCAAAATTCTCTCAAAATCTTCCGCTTTTAATGAATCAAACCTCACAGCCATGTTTGTTTGCAAACTGTCACAGTCGCTCTCTCACATGCAAGTTTTACATCTCTCATGTGTCCTTTTTTCCAGTTTTTTGATGTCCATTGGTATGTTTTTCTCTTGTAAATATGCATGAAGAATATCTAATGAAGTTTTGGGAGCCTTTCAGTTGTTCAATACATCTTTCTTTTTCCTGGCAGACGAAAAAATGCTTCTGCGCATGCACAGCAGAAAACTTTCTCGGTGAATATTCGCACCAGCTCTGACATGTGACATCATGTTGTCTTGACAAAGATGCAATATAATATCATAAACCATATTCGATGTTCATTCTCCATTGGGTAGAGTGGCATAATACATGTAGGATAAGCAATATGCTAATAATATTGCATGCTATCAAACCAAATGAACGAAACCCGCTAGAAGGGAATAGAACATATGTTTTTATTCCATGGAAAAAGTGTCCTGTATGTATAATTTGTGATATGTTACATGGCTCAGTTTGTGTCTTTGCTTTGTCATTTCTACACCAATACACCCATTTTACTGCTTCTATCTTCAGCTAAATGCATGCAAAGCCTAATATTTTATGTACACCTATTTCCATGTTATGTCACTTCAGGGAATACATCCATCCTGAATATTGTGTTTATCTGTATATACCTGAATGCCTTACAGCCATGTAGCTGCACATATCTGTATTGCATGCGTGTATCTATGTGGTCCTGTCTTGAGCAGACTTGGAAACCGAGACATGAATACCAGTTTCCTGATCTGATATGTTATCTTGTGCTGCTTCTTGCTGCATTTGGGTTCCATAATCATTCTGGCTACAAATTTTCCCAACCTCACGCTCCCCCCAGCTACAATACTCATCTACAACACCCTCTATCTGCTGAATTAGTATGACAGCAGCACTATTTTCTCTAATCCATGGTGCCCTCGCTCTTTCTCCATTTATCATTTGTGCACAGACTCACACTTTTCCTATTCCTAGTCCCTCATGTGGCATGGTGAGAAACTGGAAATATGGGCTAGAGGACCCTCTTCATTAAAACTACAAACACACACAATGGTTGAGTCTTGTTCACAGAAGAGCATCATTTTTTACTGTTGCTCCAATTTTGCTGAGTTAAACAGATTTGAAGTTTTCTGTCTCCTTCCTTTTCCTTTCCGTTTGCTGTCCTTCTGTGTTTGTTTGATGTTGGAGAATTCCCTGCTGGTATTTCAAGAAATAAAAAATAAACAATACATAAATAAATAAGTAAATTTGTTTTCTTGTCAGGTGGCATGGCAATTCAGTGGTTAGCATTGTCAGCTCACAGAAAGAAGGTTCTGGGTTCAAAGCTTGTGGCCAACTGGGGCCTTTCTGTGTGCAATTTGCATATTCTCCCTGTGCCTATGTGGGTTTCCTCTGGGTGCTCCAGTTTCCTCCCACTGTCCAAAGACATGCAGATTAGGTCAACTGGCTATTTTAAATTGCCCATAGGTGTAAATATGAGTGTGCATGGTTATTTGTTTCTGTGTTAGCCCTGTGATAGATTGGCAACCTGCCAAGGGTGTACCCCAGTGTATCCCTGGTCAGAGTCGCAACAGGGGGAGCAGAGATGCCCAGGCCTCCCCATCTCCAGCAACTTCCTCCAGCTGTTCCTGGTGGATCCCCAGTCAATCCCAGGACAGTTTGGAGATATAATTCCTCCAGCAAGTTCCAGGTCGGCCACAGAGATTCTGCCAATGCCTGGTACACCTCTAAAGGTCCAGTGAGCATCCTTACCAGGTGCCCAAACTACCTCAACTGGCTCCTTTCAATGTGTAGGAGCAGTAGGTCCAATCTGAGCCCTTCACAGATTGCCAAATTTCTCACCCAGTCTCAGAGAGTGAGCCCGGCCACTCTGCAGAGAAAACTCATTTCAGCTGCTTGTATTAGTCATCTTATTCTTTTGGACATTACCCAAGACCATAGATGAGGATAGGAACATTGACTGACTGGTAAATCAAGAGTTTTTCCTTATGGCCCAGCTTCCACTTCACCACTAAGGTATGATACAGGGACTGCATCACTGCAGAAGCTGAACCTAACCTATGATCAATCTCATGGTCCTTTTTCCCGTCACTTCTGAACAAGACTCTGAGATACTTGAACTCCTCCACCTGGGATAGACTCTCCCCTTCACCTGAATGGAGCATGCCATCCTTTTCTACGAGATAACCATAGCCTCACATTTAGATGCCTCAAATAAATAAATACATATATTTTTTAAAAATCATCTTGCAGTTTGAAACCAGGACAGTTGGCTGGAGTGACACTATTTGTACAGGAAGTTTACTTCATAGGCGCTAGAGGTTTGGCACCACAATTGTTTATTGTGACAGGAATGCCTATTTATGAATGGAACAGGGCTGAGAGGAAAACCCATAAATCAGGGGAACAATGAAAAATTAGGCGAATAAAAATGAGAGAAAGGGAAATGGAGAGAGAGAAAGGGAAGAAGGAGGAGACGAGAGGAGACTACATAGATATATGGAATTGTGGGGCAGCCTGAAATATATTGTTCCAAACCAAAGCCACACTTTCAGAATCATCTGCCAAAACCATCTCCTTCTTTCTCCCTTTGCCCAATGAACCCACATATATGACATGATCAATGGTATGTACACCACATGCACACCCACACACATGGATGGTGACGCTGCCGCACCCTGCAGTCGCCGTCCCATGAGTCTATTTCAAGTCCACTCAGTCACTGCCACTAATTCTCTCTATAGCGTCTTAGTTTTTTTTTTTCTCCTTCCCTTTTCCTCTTTTGTTTCTTTAACCCTAGAAGTCTAAGACATACATCTTTCATTGTGCCTTATTAATACCTGATTTAATTTCCACCAGGAAGAAAAAAAAGAAAATCTAATATTTTACAGGTTCATTATATCGCACCCACCGGATGAGTGCAAATTACTAACAAATCTTAGTCACTTTCGCTGAGCTCAGAGGGTCGCTATATTTATTAGAGAGATTAATGATGAATATAAGTAATAAGGACTCTTATGAATCATTATCCATATTCATAATTAGTTCCCTGAGAACTGGTGAACCCACGTCATGAATGACCTACACACACACACACACACACACACACACAAAATTTATCTCAAATGTATGTGTGAATTCCGATGTGTCCTTTTTTAAATTCTTTGAAGGGAGCTTATAGGGTAAAAATGCAGTTAATTCCATATGAACAGTGACTTTTTTTTTTACAAGGGATTGCAGGATGCCAGCTGCACATTCGCTTTTGCCAAACCGACCAGATTGTGTTTGGAGTAAAAAGTCCACATCAGAGCGGTGAGGCAAGGCCGTCCATCCTTTTGGAGTTTATTAGAGAAATCACCGGTAAGTCACATGAGCACGAGTTAGTGTTCCAAGAACACAGGGCAGTGTTAACTCTTCATCGTGATTGTGGCAGAACTCCCCTGATTGTTTTTGACGTGCATGCGCGTATTGATTGCATTCTGACAGCTGGTTCCAGAGTTCCTCTGGGGACAGCATAAAATGCACAAAACATATTGGCTGCTGGGATTTTCCTTTGTAGGTCTTTTTTGTTGGAATCCCAAGCGTTTCTATTTGGGCAGAACAGTTAGCGAACCTCAGCCCCTACCATCTGTCTTCAAAAAGCAAAACTGTAAGCATGGCCACAGCCAAGTAGATATAATAATAAATAAGTGGAGAATAAACGGCACTGAGCATTCCGAAGGCAGATCCACAGAACAGAGCAAGCGAAAGGCGTAAAAATAGGTAGATTAATGCTGAAAGACCGAAGGGCCGCAGTTCTTGGCCACGGGGTGAACTGAGGGAAATTGTGCGTGGCTGATTCTCTACAAACCACAATGAGGAGAGCAGTGGCATGAGAGACGAACAGAGACCGGCAGACAGAGTTTATTTATGAAGCGAGAGAGCGAGGAAGATGTGGCTTAGTTACCAGACTGAAGCAAAATACAGAATGACATGTGGCCAACGTTAGCCTTGTAATCTGTTTAATTAACAATAGAGTCATTTATCAAAGGATATATTTAAAAATAGACATAGCCTTTTCACACAAAATTTCATTCAACAAACTTATTCAATTTAAACTATGACTACTGAAGTTTGAAAAGCTTGATGAAACATTTGCGTCTATTTACAGAGCTGAGAAGCTGTACATTATTTTAACCCGGATCTTTTATTTTGTTGCTCTAGTCCAGTGCAAGAGTTTGCGTTCCTTTAGGACACAATTGGTAAGACAAAGAAATTTGTTTAATACCATAACAAGGCATTCACTGTGTTAGTTTTGAAGGAAGTTTCTTCATTATTACAAGTAATAACATTTTGCAATTAAAAAAAAAAATTAAGCAATATTGTTTCTTTCTTCTTTTCTCCCCATTCAGAAACCATGGGGAATGCAGACTTTTGCTCTGAGCTGTATATACAGTATGTATAACTACACAAAAACATCTAGCAACAGAATGAATCAGTGAAATTTTACTCTTAAAGTAGGAAAGCATGTCGTATTTTTTTTGTTTGTTTTTTTTTTCCCCAAAGTAATTTTTTTTTTTAAACTGTCAGCATTCTCAGGCTTATAACTGTCAGCATTAAGTCATGCACTAGAGAACTGTATCATCAGTTACGAACATATTTGGTCATGTTTTCCAGGCCTACTCCCAGTATAAATAAATATGCAGTGACAGTACCCTGGAAAAGAGGGATGGATGGGGATAGAAATGGAAAAGGAAGAAGAAATGCAATGTGCCAAATCCTACTGTAGGCCAAAGGTTATCGGTGCTGTGCGGACACAGCGCTTATGAGAGGCAAACAAAGTGGATGTGTCATCTTTCTTTATTCTTTTATCAAATTCAGCTGAAAAAAAAAGTGTTATAAAGAAATAGCGTCTGGTTCTCATCATAAAATGATGTCTGTCTCCACAATCGTAAAAACGAGTTTCTAATTTATGCTGCAATATGCTTTCCACATACAACATATTTTATAATAACTTATAATATATATGAATTTACAGGCATATAAGTGCAACATTGGCGGGGGGGTTGGGAGGTTGAAAAAAGAGAAAAGTAGAACAGAGTGAGAAAGAGAGAGATGGTAAAACCATTATAATGAGTAAGGTGCAGGAAGGGCCCTCTGATCTTATCTTGGCTGAGGGGTCAGGGGCTATCCCTTCTGTACAGAGTACAGAGAGAGTAACTTAGCAACTACTTCATGATGTACCAGTGTGAACATCTCCTCAACAAGGCCGTATGGATGGACTGCCAGAAAAGGGAGTTTCAAAGAGTTTTTCTATGTCGTCTTTGGTTTGCTCATTAGGGATCAATCTCTACATCCGGATTTCTGTAATGCTGCTTTGAGACTTTGTCTGTTGTTAAAGGGAATTGAAATAAGTTAATAAAAGGGTGTAGGAGTATTGTGCAGGATTATGTGACTGATTTTCTGTTGGTCCGATGGTCTAGAAAGTTCCAGTATGGCTAGTATTTCCTAGTGGTGGTCTCATGGTGGTGAAAAAGGATTTTGCCCCATCTTCTCCTGAGTTTGATTTGATCACCTGCCAGTTCCCATCCATTACTCAGCTCTTCCTGATTATCCCCTTTGGACACAAGGAAAAATACTATGGAACTTAATGTGTACAATTGTACACACTATGTCTGAAGGGGTTATATGCTAGCTACCAACCAGGAAGGCTGAAGGCTAACATGTGCTTCCTCCAAGACACATTAAGCCAGCCAACCTCATCTATCAGGGTAACATACACAGAGGAAAGTGCTATCTGCTTTCTTCTATATACATGAGCTCAATGACAGTTATGAGTAGTTATCGCATAGAGAATATGGCTCCTGGCCATGGATGGCTGTTATCAGAATTTGATCTCCTGACCACATGGTGAATGCTTTTCTGTTGCACCCCTCAAGAGCTGGAGACTGAACTTCTGGATGGATGAGGAACCCAACAACTGAGAAGAATAGTCTTCTCATGTCTCCACAATGTATTACAAAGCTTCACTTTGTTCCTCTTAGCCTGTGTTTTGGCCTATGCTCCTTGGTATGAGGTCATGCTGAGAGAATTCCTGGACCTTCAGATCCCCTACATGGGCTATGAGACACCATATCAATTTTGTCCACAGTGAGGTACTTACTTTGGCACAGTGCATAGTACTCCAATTATTTGCTCCAATACAATTATTCTGCCCTGTTGGGGCAAAAGCAACAGACCACAGGCAGCTGGGATAAAGTTATAGAACTATGGGCCTTCTTACTAGTTTTAGTGTTGGATTTTTTTTCCCCTGCTGGAGTAAAACTCATAAACAATTTTGAAGAACAACACTCCATAGTCTCCACAAGACTCCTACAGGCCTCCAATCAATTTGAATGCTAATATAAATTGGACTAGTCCATGAACCCTGCATACACACAGTCTTTAACCTCTTGATCACTGCTGATTAAATGGTTTTCTTCCTCTATGGTATACAGTAGAAACAGCAGCATATGGTTTGGAGTGGGCCTTGGTTGGTTTCTGTTTAAACATCCCCTGGAAACTCAGATGGGCTCTATATTAATTTAAGCCAAGCAGAACAGGGAAAATAGGAGTAAGGAAGAGGATGGGGAGGGCAGCATTCCATGGCTTCAACAAGCTGAATTCCAGCAAGTCTGCATTTGGAGAACGTCTTTGCAGCTTTTACCTCACTGCAGCGCCTCCCTGTCCTCCAATCTTTTTTTTACTTAACACAAAACCACATTGTGACATAAGAAGTATAGATTAAAAGAAAACACAAATAACACACTGGAACAAATTATTTGAAGTCAACTTCTATAATGTTAACCTCAACTTCTATATTTTTAACCCTAAGCAGGAAAAAAAAAGTTTCATTTTGGTTTGTTCATTCCATATATAAATAGCTGCTACTTATTTACATTAGTTGATGAGCCGCTGAAGGTTGGGACCAAATGATGAAGGCGAGAATTGGGTGCGAAGCATTTTGACACGTGGCTCCATAGGAGAGACTGTTTGGGTAATGGGGATTAATCAGGATTAGTGTTAACATTGGCACATGCTGCTGAGAGCACACACGTGACATTAATTCAGCTAGCCACACTGTAAACACTTCACAGCACTTAAACAGCCAACCACAAACCTGAACAAAACACAGGATCACATGACCCTGGTAATGGCTGCCAATCAAAGCCAGGGATATAAAAGTCAAGGGAGGCTTTGGCACACATCAGCTGCCAAGTAGTACATGCTTAACCCCACTGTAAGTAAGAGCATTACAGTTAACTGCAACATACTATGTAAATATTTGGGTAGCTCATGAACAAGAAAAAATAGTGTTGGGTCGGACCCTGTCAACAACCAGGAGAAGGGTTGAAAAATATATACTATATATAGTCGTTTCACTTCAGAAAGGCTTGATGTAAATGATCTGCTGTCAAACAATACATTATAGACTCATGAATGTTGACATATGTGTATGACTGACTAAATGTATTCTGTACCCAATACTTACCCGCTCCACGCCACAAGGGGGTGTTA
>JANZLB010000028.1:16615222-16625811 GCA_026167865.1 Notarius quadriscutis
GTTTTAGGTCATATTTATGCAGAAATATAGAAAATTCTAAAGGGTTCACAAACTTTCAAGCACCACTGTATATTTCACACATTCTGTTAGTTGAGCAAAAAGATCATTGTCTTTAAGGGGCTTTAAGTGATCTACTGAATATTAATCATGAGTATCTAGTGATTATAAATAAGCATGTCATCTTGTTTGTTTGGCAAGCATCTGTCGCAAACAACAATGCTGAAGTGACCTTCATTCCACTACTCTTCGCTTCTCTCTTTGATTTCTGAGTGTCTCTAGGTTGTTATCAGCATCCAGTAATCGGCCTTTACAGATGGAGTTTCTCCATTTAATCCTATCACATGCAACAACAGTCCAAGTGTCAGGATAGATAGAAAAATCTTTCAAGTCCCTCTTGAGGACCTCTTTAAAGCGTAGTCTTGGTCTTCCTGTCTGGTGAGTTCCTTCCTTCAGCACACTGTGAAGTATCTTGTGTAGTACACAAGTGGTGGGCATTCGAGTAACATGGCCAGCCCATCTGAGGCGTATGAACTTCAGCCTTGAAGACAGAGGTTCTGACTTTGTAGCTTCAAAGAGTTCCTCATTAGTCATTTTGTCTTCCCATGTTTTGCCAATGATTGAGCAGAGATTTCTGGTGTGGAAGGTGCTGAGGCATGATTCCTGGTGCCTGTAAGTGGGCCAGGATTCAGCTTCATAAAGAAGAATACTAAGGACACAGGCCTCATATACACAAACTTTTGTACATGTTGAGAGATGTTTGTTTTTCCAGACTCATTTGGTGAGTCTTCCGAAAGTTGTGGAAGCTTTACCAAGTCTTATTGAAATCTCCATGTCGAGAGTTGTGTTATGAGTAACTGTTAATCCAAGATATGCAAATTCATCTACATCGAATAGCGGTGTGTCATTGATCATAAATTGATATGGTTGTTGAGCCTGTGACAAAGTGACGGTCTTTTTCAGAATAATTGTCAATCCAAAGGTGCTACAAGAATCAACAAAACAGTCTAGTCATGTTTGGAGTTGCATAGGTGATGATGCACAGAGAGTGGCATCATCAGCATACAGCAATTCTCTGATAATAAAGTCCTCAGTTTTTGATTTGGCCTTAAAGCGAGACAGGTTAAAGAAGTTTCCATCAGCTCTATACAATAGAGAGACATCAACATTCCTTTCCAATCCAATGTAAGCATGTTTGAAAACAAATGAAAAGTATATGCCAAAGAAGGTGGGTGCTAGTATGCAGCCTTGTTTTACCCCTTTGTCAATGGGAAATGGGTCTGATAGTTCACCATCATACTGTATTTGACCTTTTATGTTGATGTGAAGGGATTTGATCAGTGACAGTAATGTCAGAGGGCAGCCAGCTTTACCTAGGACCAAGAAGAGTGCCTCCCTGTCTGCCAGGTCAAAAGCTTTGGTCAGATCTACAAATGCTATATACAATGGTTGCCTTTGTTCTCTAGACTTTTCCTGCAGTTGTCAAACTGTAAATATCATGTCTGTGGTGGATCTTTGACCTCTGAAACCGCCTTGTGACTCTGGGTATACATCATCGGCTATAGATTGTAATCGGTTAAGTAGGATACAAGCTAGCACTTTGCCAGTGACACTTAGCAGGGAGATCCCACAATAATTATTACAGTCCCCTCTATCACCTTTGTTTTTGTAAAGTGTGGTTATCTTGGTGTCTTTGAAGTCTTGAGGGACAGATTTGGATGACCAACATTTCAAAATCAGTTGATGGAGCTGATTAGCGAGTGGAAGAATTCCAGCTTGTGATAATTCGGCTGAGATTTCATCATTTCCTGCAGCTTTCCCTTGTTTAAGATGGTGAATTGTAGCAATCACTTCCTCAATGTCAGTTTCAAAATCCAAATGGCTTCGAATGACAGATTGAGGGATGGTTGCTATTTTTCCTTGCATCAGTCTGGTCATTATCCAAGTCACAGTCGGTGGACATTCCAGTCGTCATTGTCCGAACATTCCATGTGGAGAATAATACACAATTTTTCTTAGATGAGGTAATTAAGCAAAGACAGACCACTCTATCTGTCAGTGCCGTAGTGGTGACCAATAGTACCTTACTGGTTGGGGCTGCCTAACTTCAGTGAGCGGTAACTATCATGGGATTAAATAACCCCTACCACTCTCGAAAGAAGTCCCTGGTGCCAGAGCATTTCACCATAACTCTTAGCTTATAACCAGTAACTACTTCTTTCCGGGTTGCAGCTTTCCTCTGTGAATACTGGATTAAGCGACATTGGTGGGAAGGTCACTGCCAGGACAAAAAAGCTACCTTGGGTGGTCCTAATCACTTATTAAGGGCTTCTCTCACCCAGAACCTCAATGCATCAGAGGAAAAGCTCAGCCAATACATCTGAGAGAGATTTAGGGTGCAGGGGCTGCCATCAGAGTCAATGGTACTGTACAAAGGATGCCTACAATGGGACCCCAGGTCCATTTTTGCATGTTGGCCATTGGCTCGCAAGGAGCTCCTACACCTTTTAACAGGTCTTGTTTTTAATCCTGCTGGGTGAAATGCCACCCTCCTCACCAGCCGAAGGCACACCGACCACCCGTCCATACAGCAGGTTGTACTGGGTTACAATGTTACCAGTAGCAGAGTCAAAGACTCTGACCTGACATTACCAGCATTATAAACATGGCTAGAAACAAATGTGACTGTGAAAATGCTTCGCAAAGTCTCTGTGAAAACAGCCTCCATATCTGTGTGTTGGTTGCGCTCAAATCAGTATTAGGTGTTTCCCATAATGACTGGGTCCCAAGCATGCACACAACGTGCTCCGTGAGTGAGTGTGGCTGCTTGAGCTGCACCAGACTCAAGTGAGCAAAGGCATGACAGTCAACTGTTCACCTGCTGTGTAATCACAACTTTTAGCTCAGGTGTATATTGCCATGCATCACCACCAAAAAGCCTCGTTTTCATCAATAAGCCATCACAAAGCATCGTGAGCTGGAGTGTGACCGTAGCTTAATGAGGCGGATGTGACATTGGCTGCAACCCAGCAATTGTATTCGACTACGAGTAAAAAATTAACTTCAACTTGAAAAAAAAAAAATTGCAGCCCACTCGAGGGTGCTAGTGGGCCGTGGCCCAGTGGTTGAGAAGCATTGATGTAAAGGATATCAGTATCATCATTAAAAGCATCCATCCATCCATCCATCCATCCATTTTCTTCTGCTTATGGGAAGTTGGGTCACGGTGGCAGCAGGCTAAGCAGGGTATTCCAGGTGTCCCTCTCCCCAGCATTGCTTTCCACTTCCTCCTGGGGGATCCCAAAGCACTCCCAAGCCATATGGCTTATATAATCTCTCCAGCGTGTTCTGGCTCTACCTTGAGGTCTCCTCCCAGTTGGATGTGCCTGGAAAACCTCCAGAGGAATGCGCCCAGGAGGCATCCTAATCAGATGCCCAAACCACCTCAGGTGACTCCTTTCAACATGAAGGCGCAGCGGCTCTACTCTGATATCCCTTTGGATGTCTGAGCTCCTCACCCTATCTCTAAGGGTGAGCCCAGCCACCCTACAGAGAAAGCTCATTTCAGCTGCCTGTATCCGTGATCTCATCCTTTCGGTCACTACCTAAAGCTCATGACCATAGGTGATGGTTGGAACGTAGATTGACTGGTAAATTGAAAGCTTTGCCTTCTGGCTCAGCTCCCTCTTCACCATGACGGATCAGTACAATGGTACATTACTGATACATTACTGCTGACAATTCGCCTGTACATCTCACACTCCATTTTACCATCACTCGTGAGCAAGACCCAAAGATACTTGAACTCCTTCACTTGGGGCAGCAACTCACTCCCAACCTAATAATAATAATAATAATAATAATAATAATAATAATAATAATAACAGCAACCCTGGTCTGCCAGTTCGCGAGTCCAATATCCATGATATGATGGATTCATCCACCTACATCAGCATTCCCCCAGCGGTTCAAGAACATAATCTTCACCATGCTGCCTGAAGTGTTCAGGTGAGTGCATACCCTGTTCAGCAGATCGATAACTGCATCATCCACACCAGTGCAATCCTGGTAACCATACTGTAGTGGGACTTGTGCAGCTTTGACCTGTGATTGAAGTTGAACTATTATCAATCTTTCAAGGATCTTCTTATGTCTGATGTTTAAGGCTGTTAATCAAAAGTCATTTAGGGCTTTTGGTTGCCACTTCTGGGTACTGGGAACACATGAAGTTTTCCATTTGACAGAAACCCTTTCCAAATTTCAGCTGAGAGTGCAAATGCACTGTAGTCTTCTATTCAGCTGCTCAGCACACAGCTTCAGAAGCTTAGGTCCAATGCCATCTTGGTCCTACAGAGTTTTCCCAGCTCCTTTGACTGCTGGTCGACAGTGAAGGTTCAAAAAAGTGATGGGGTGTTTGGGTCTTCCTTCAAGATGTGTCAAGGCAATAGCCGTTGGTGAGCAGAGGTGTGGTTTGTCGGAGTGAGTGGTGGGAACTGTTGATTCAATGAGCTGCTGTTATCCAAGAGGCATGGGTAGTATTGATGAGGAGAGGGTGTAATTGGGGGTGTTATGAAACTGTGTAAAGAATTGGCTGGGCTTATTTGCCCATTCACTGATGCCCTTAGCTGATTTGGTGCTGTACTGGTTAAAAAGAGTAACATTCTTCAGGTCTTGACAAACATAATTTTTTTTAATGAAATGGTCATCATATGAGGTTGTCTCCAAGGAGGACATCACTCTGGACAGCTGGCCAATCAGCAGTCTTTGACACATGACTTAGGAATTCAACTTTGAATCTGAATATGCACATTTCCAGTGTGATCTCTACATAAGCTGATTCAACTGAGTATTTCATCCAAATATCTCAAAATTCCTTCCTTATCTTCTACAAAAGTGGCATGGTATTTCAAATTGAACCTGTTTTCCTGTCTAATTATTCCCTATTGTTGAATGAGAGCTACAAAAATGGAAGGGCAAAGGCTAACTAGCCACAGTAGCTTTCAAATGTCCATATACAGTTGTGGTCAGAAGGTTACAAACACTCATCATGGACCTGAATGTCATGGCAATATTGGGCTGTCAATGATTTGTTTGAACTGTTCTTTTTCTGCGGCAGAATGATTGTACAGAATACATCTTTAATAAAAAATAATAATTTTTAATTCATTTGGGGTTTTCTGAAATTCACACAGGGTCAAAATATACATACAGCCACTTTGATTATTAATTCAGTGGTGTTAAAAGTTACAAAATGTCTTTTAACTTGCCAAGGCCTCTTAACTTCCTGTTAGAGTTCATGATTGACTACACCTGGTAGCTTCTCTGTGCCAACATAGAAAGGGTTTGTTTGACAAGTACACATTATAGGGAGGTCTAGACACTTTGCCAAGGTCTGGAAGACAATCCAAACTATTCACCCTCAGCTAAGAGGAAATTACTTTGAATGACCTGGAACAACCAAGGAGCCACTAAGGCACAAGCCTGCCATGAACTGGAAGCTTCTGGAACACCAATGTTCCTGTCTACATTCAAGCAAGATTTACTTCACCATGAACTGAGAATCTGCCATCCAAGAAAGAAGCCCCTGCTCCAAAATCTACACCTTCAAGCTTGAATAAAGTTTGCAGCTGACCATATGGACAATCTTCTCACGGAAAGTTTTATGGTCAGATAAGACAAAGATTGAGTTGCTTGGCCACACTGACCAGAGCTATGGTCACTGGAGGAGTAAAGATGAGGCATTCAACCCCAAGAACACTGTACCAGCTGTGTAGCATGGTTTAACAAAGTAGATGGAATAATGAAGAAGGAGGACTACCTCAGAATTCTTCTATCTATCCTTTGGCCTGGGCCAAGATGCCCTGCACAACCCTTCGCCACACCTCTCTATCAGCCATTGTGTTTGGCAGGTCATTCGCATTGATCCCAGTATCCTTTGATATTGATGCAGGGAAGGTGAGTTTTCTTGACCTTACTGGTCAGTGACTCGGGCTCCACAACAGGAGGTGAGATATTGGTTGTTCCCTAGCACAGAAGCAGTACCCAGCAAACAGCACCCTTCTTAGGGAAGTCTTAGGGAGACAGGTGGTAAGTCCCGATAAATTTCCTCTAGGGTAGCATGAGCAGACCAGTGGATATTTCAGATGCGAAGTAGTAAGTTAGTATAGGTTCCATCTAGTTGCTGCTGTTGTTTGATTGTCAGCATCCAGGTCTCGGCTCCATAAAGGAGGATGGGCTCTATGACAGATCTGAACAGGTCAATTTTCAGATTGTTATTGAGGCTAGAGTGTCATATCTTGTCAAGGGCAATACAGGCTTTCCAGGCCAGAGCTTTATAGATCTTAAAGTCCTTATAGGAGTCCATTATGTAGGAGCCGACACAGCAAATTCCTCAGTGTTGAATTAACACTTTCAGAGTTAATTTGTGTCCAATTGGACCTATATAAACACAGTAGGGTGTTAAATCAACATTCTGGGTGTTAATTCAACACTGGGGATTTTGCTGTGTAGGTACTTGAAGTCTTCAACAAGTTTAATCTCCTTCCCACATAGAGAAGTTATCAAGAAGGATCAAAAGAAGTGGATAGGTATTCCGTCTTGACTTCATTACAGTAAAGCAAGGGTTCGGAGAAGGAATTCCGCATCTCTGACATGCTCCAGCACGATTGCTAGGTCATCAGCGTAGTCAAGGTCAGTGAGAAATTGTGTGGGATGTCTTTGGCTTCTTTGGCAACACAGTTGAAGGTCCTTCTCAATATGTTGGTCCAGGGATATTCAGAGAATATAATCTAGCATGATTATAAATAGAAACGGTGCTAGTGTGTCAACTTGCAGCACGCCAACCTGAATATCAAAGAAGGTTCTCTCTCCATCCAGGGTAATAACTGAGGTTTCAGTGTTGGCATATAGTGAACAAATTGCCTTAACAATATGGTTGGGGATTCCATAGAGAGGTAGTATTTTGAACATAGTCTCTCTGCAGATGGAGTCAAATGTTTTTTAAAGTCCACAAAGCAAACAATGACATCCTTGTTGTGTCTATTCATCTCCTAAGTTATCTGTTGCAGTGTTAGTATTTGTGTGATGGTAGATCTACCTCTTTTGAAGCCACTCTGATTCATGTGAAGAATTGGATCAACTGAGGGGATAAGGCGATTAAGGATTAGCTTGTTGTACATCTTCGCTGCTGTTGGAATAAGCACAATGCCTCTGTCAGAGAATGGGTTTGTGAGGTTTCCCTTCTTTGGGACAGGAAGGATAGCAGATTCCAACCATTTAGAAGGAGGTGAGAAGGTTGAGAAGGTGTGGTTGCAAATGTTTAGGAGCAGCTCATGAAATACTGGTTCCTTTCATAGTATTGCTGGGATGTTATCCAGGCCTGGGGACTTGTTGCTTTTAGTTAATTTCACTACATCTAATAATTTGTACATAGTGAAGGGCTCAGTTGAGATGTTCAGATTATCAGCAATCTGTATTTTTGGGAGCTGCTGTTTGTCTGGAGTCTTTGCAGGATTTCCAAGGAGATTGCAAAAATGGGATAGCCAGTTGTCCTTCCTTCTTTCTTGAGAGCCACCCTTAATAGTAATCGATGGTCTATGTTTACATCCTGTGATCTCGTTGATGGTTTCCCAGGCTGCAGTGTATTGCCTTGAAACACTCTCTTTTTCCAACTGGGAGATTCTGCCTTGGATGAACTCAGTCTCAACGGCAACATATGCTTCATCAAGTTCTCTTTGGGCTTTAGCAGCAGCCTTTCTGGTAACCTCTGTCTGTTTATCCTCGTGTGCCTTAAATGTCTGTTGGATGATTTCCTGGGCTTGGATGTCTAGTGAATGGGAACTGAGGTGGTTAATCGTTGTTTTCTTCTTCTTTGGAAGGGTCTGAAGGGCAATCTGTTCAGTTGCAGTAATAATGTTCTGGTATTGTGTATCAGTGTCATTGTTAGGCTCAGATAATACTTCAAATATATTGTGCACTTCTATGGCATAAGAGGAGGCCAGCTGTGGATTGGAAGTAATAAGCTGCCAGTCTATTTGCTTCACAAGATGTTTTACAGGCTTCTTTGAGACTCTGAGGCTCAGGTTGATCAAACATGATGCAGTTCTGTGATCAGAGCTTATACTCACAAATGTAGAATATGCTTGTGCATTCTTGATGCTGCTTTTCCATTTATTTCTTACCAGAATATAATTAAGCTGTGATCTAGCACTAGTGGGGTATTGATAGGTCCATAACTTATTTGGAGGCTTCATAAATCTGGTGTTACTGATGAAAAGTTGGAATTCATCAGCAAAGTCTAGGAGTTCAGATCTGTTTCTGTTGGTTGACAAGTTGTAAGTATAGGGTGTGTCTTCTGGGCCTATTTGGGCATTGAAGTCCCCTGCAATGACAAGAAAGTTGTGTGCAGGGACACTTTCCATGACGCTTTTAAAATCTTTATAAAACTGGTCGATTTCAGCCTCCTCACTCATGTTGCTAGGGCTATAACAGCTTATAATTGTCATTTTTGGATTACTCTCAAATTCAGCCAACATGACGTGGTTGGAGATCTTTTCGATGTGTACTGTATTATTAAGAGCTTTTGAGGACAACAGTAGCCCAACACCCCCAATAATGGAGCATTGTCTATTTTTGTACACAGATGATGTTATTAAGTGGTAGTTTTCAATTGACTTATATTCAAGATCGGAGTCTGGATAAAAGAATCTATGCTCTGGTATACAGATGACATCTATTTTATACTGAGAGGCACAGGAGACAAGTTCTTGGTCTTCCTGACTTGGCTATGGTCCTCACGTTGAATATACTAAGGTTGGAAGGGGATCTGCATTTCAATAGATGGGGAACTTTTGGTCCTGCTCCTCTTCTTCCATCAGAAGAAGCCCATCCAGTAGGATTTAGGGAGTTTATGTCATTCAGTTTCATGTTTTGGGAAATGGTATTCAATGCAGGATCTGTATTAGCAGGGGCTGAAACCCTGGTGCAGTTAATTAAAAAAGAATTCTTCAGCATAACCTCAAACCATGAGCTCAATGGCTGAAACTTGGACACAAATAGGCCAATGACCCCAAACAGTTCAAAGCTGGTTGTGGAATGGTAAGCAGGCTGATATTAAGTTTTTGGAATGGTCTTCCAAAAGTCATGACCTCAACTCTATTGAAAATATGTGGACTGTTCTTAAACGTTGGGTCCACATCAGGAAGCTCACAAATTTAAATGAACTCTACTAATTCTGCCAAGAAGAGTGGCCAAATATTCCACCAGAATTCTGCCAGAAGCTTGTTAATGGCTAACAAAAAGAGTCTGGTCTGGGACGTCTAACCAAATATTAGGTGTGCTATATGAATATTTTTGACAATGTGTTTATGGTTTTGATCCTGTATTGATTTCAGAAATGCCAAAAGAAATTAAAACCTGTGCATGAAATGAAATTATTGTTTCTTTATTTGTTTGTTTGTTTTCTATTAAAGATGTATATTGTACAATCATTCTGCTACAGAAAAAGAACCATAGAAAGAAATCATTGAAAGCCTAATATTGCCATGACATTCATGTCCATGATGAGTGTATGTAAACTTCTGAATGTAAGTGTACATTAGCTCACAGACCCTGACAGGAATTGCACACATCCTATCCAGAGAGCAAGATCAAGTTTAATATGAATGAATGTTTAGCTAATGGCACTACTGAATTCAAATTTCAAACTTCATGTGAATGGAATCAGATCAATCTCTACTGTCTCTCAAGCGACAATTTTTATCACTGAATTTGTTTTACCTGCTGCAACACTTTTTGATATATCTTGAGTTATATGTTTTTCCCCCTTTTTCACTTATTTAAATTTTATGTAATTTATTCATGCTGATATCAAGAGGCAGTTTCATCAAACTATCAAAGCATTCAACAAATTATTCTCATAGTACTAACTGGTATATCATTAAGTAAGTTAACTGTATTATGTATTAGATCATTTGGACTCTCAAATTAGAATTGTTAATAAGTTTTTATATTTCAAATAATATAATTGACCAACTTCTTTGACACTCTAAGCATGGCACTTCATTAAAAAATAAAAGAAAATTGTCAACATGCAATTTCAGAAGACAAAGGTATCAACTGGGGAAGCCATGGCCTAATGGTTAAAGAAGCAGCTTTGGTGCCAGAAGGTTGCTGGTTTGATTCCCTGGACCGGCAGGAATGACTGAAGTGTCCTAAAGCAAGATGCTTAACCCCAGGCTGCTCTGGGTATATTGTACTTTACTCAGGATAAGGCAGCTTGAGATGAGATGAGAAGAGCATCTGCTAAATGCTATTAATGTAACATAATGCTTTTTGTTTCTACTCTGGTGGTACCATCAGTTCTACATCCAATTATGTGCCTTAAATTGATTTAATTGTAATACCATATTCACATATTCCAGTAATAAATACATACTAAAGGCATAAAAGTTGAACCCTTTTGATAGCACCAACCTAGAGACAAGGAAAGTACAGGGGTGGGTTTCCCAAAAGCCTCTTAAAGGTGCCCTTCCACCAAAAACGTTTAATACTGGCTCTTTTTGAAATACCATAGTTCACTCCGAGTTGCATAT
>JANZLB010000028.1:16869122-16881078 GCA_026167865.1 Notarius quadriscutis
TCAACAATGAGATCCCTTTGATGCTTTGTAAGCTCTCTGTGAACCCTGGCTTTTGCTGGAGGATGCAACTGAGTAAACGTCTGAACTTTATTTGGGGTTAATCAGAGTCATTTTAATAGATGGCAGGTGTGAACCCAAAAATACTGAATGCTGTAATTAAATCAAAATGTGCTTCAGCAAAGTATTAGTTTAACGGTGTGCACACTTATGCAACCAGCTTACTGTATGTTTTTTATGTTTTTCCCCCGAACAGATTTATTTGTTTTTCAATTGAATTGTACAGGTCACATTAAAGGTGGGAAAAGTTTTGAAATAATTTATCATGATCTCATTTTTTCACGTCAGAAAAATCTATCATTTTAACGGGGTGTGTACAGTACACTTTTCATATCTGCTGTTATATATATATATATATATATAAAACACAATGGCTGTAAATGGTTGTAGTACACCATTGTATAAATACTTTGTTATATAATTCTGAGTGAAAAGTATAATTTAATCAGGTCGTCCATAATACATGGCAAGCAGTGACGTCATGATGGTGATCCAATCTTGCAAAGTGAAGCAATGTATTTCCTTGACCAAAAAACAATAAATAAATAATTTTTTTTAAAGATTATTTTTCTAAGTATTGTCACAAATTAATTTGTGACTTTTTTCTTGTAAATTTGTAACTTTTTCTTTGCAAAATTGTGACTTTTTTCTCATAAATTTGCGACTTATCGTTGTATATTTGTGACTTTTTGCAAATTTGTGATGGTAGGTTTTTTCTCATAAATTTGTGATTTTTTTTTTCTCTCACAAATTTGTGACTTCTCTCAAATTTGTGACTTTTTCTCACTAATTTTTCCACTTTTTCTTTGCAAATTTATGACTTTTTTCTCTCAAATCTGACTATTTCCTTGCAAGTTTGTGATTGTTTTATTGCAGATTTGTAACTTTTTTCTCACAGATTTATACTATTTTTTTCCTCACAGATTTATAACTTTACACTCTCAGATAATATTTGAGTTTTTTGTTTTTTTTCTCATCAATTTAAGACTTTAATCTTGAAAATTCAGATTTTTCTTGGAAAATTCCCCCTCCTTCAGCTTTGTAATTTTTTGACCTACCTTTCTTCTCACATATCATATCAGCAATGTCCAACAATAATCCTAATATGCTGCTGCCCCCTCTCATATCACACTTCCTTAAACAGATACACTATATGCTGTAACTCCAAAGCCATGCATGGAAAAATGAACTGAATTGTCAAAGCTAAAGAAAAGAAGGTACTGATTAATGTGTGTACAGTGTAGCACACATGCTATTTCTCAACAAAAGCCAATAAAATTGTCCAGTAAACGTTGCAAGCAATTTGTTCAGAGGAATGTGCTCAGTTCTAGTTCTTCTAGTTTCCTTGCCAAGTTGTAATCTACATATTGAAAAAACAATTTCAAACTATTGATTCAGAACAGCAGCCAGTGAAACCTCTGACATGAAACAGTCAGAATTTTTTTTTTCGTATGGCTGAATGTTAATGCCTTTTTGCAACTATATGAATTTATCTTATTAAAGTGCTGTCTATATTAAATGAAATGTCATTTGATTCATGCAGCATAAAAATATCACTGTAGCACGTATTCATAAAATACTATATGGACATTTTTGTAATAGTGATGTAATGAAAAGATGCAAGTCATAAGCAGAACAAGAGAGTGACGCACTCACCCGAATCAGGTCAATTTTATTTTATTTATTTATTTTAGCAATCTGAGTTAGATGATTTGATTGATTGATTAAATTCTCCAAACACAAAGCTGCGATCAATAGGCCTCCATAGATGTCAATAAACCCAGGATCTGGGACACAATTTTGTGCATGTCTGCAGCTACTATAATCTATTTCCCACAAAATGAGCCAATGAAAGGCAGAAAAGGAATGCGCGCTGCACACATTTCACCAGAAGTACATATTTCTGTAGCTCCTCTGTCCTCAGTTCAGCAGAGCATACCTAATCATCATACGCAGTTTGCCAAGGCGTCCGTGGATTAGCACTGCATATCCCCAGACAGCAATGTGCTGTTAGTCTGCAGGATTTAAATTACCATTTATAGGCTGAGGGAGATGGTTAATTTCCACCGAGAGATCTACCCATACATTTAAAGCAAGATTTTACCCAGCACCAGTGACAGAAGTTCATGACAGGCCTCTGTGCAAGCCTTATACCTCTGAGCTCTACCCACCCGAGCTCTCTAAATTAAATGTACTCAGCACAAGCATTTACTCCCATTCCCTCAATTTCAGGAGCAGACAGTAAAACAACGGTCACAAGGTTACTAAGAGTATACGCAGAGGAAGATGGTGTAGCGTTTAACAAATTGACCAGAACAGGTCATAATAATCACTCACAAAATAAACAAGCACGCCATCCAATAGGCAGTCACCAGCAAAATTTAACTGCCTTGTAATAGTTTTGCAAACTGACAACAAGCAGTATTGAGGTCTTTCTGAGGTCAGTGGCCAGTGAGCACAGAAACCTGTTCTGAATGACAATTTCCATTTCAATCTAACAAGAAAAGAGACAACAGCGCACTTAACCTTCCGATAATAATACAGCCGTCTGCTTTCTTCTCACATACAACATCAGCAAAGCCCATTACAATGAACACAAAAAGGTCACTCAAAAAGCATAAATTCACCCAGACGTGTCCCTCCAACACAAACAATCAATAAATAATTCCCCTAAAAGATAAACATGTTATATGCACATGACAGCCTTTTTTCCACAGCTTTCAACAACACAGCCTTAAATCAACCCAAATAAATAAAAACCCTCATACGATGACCACCATGAAGCAAACGTACTGAATAAATGCAAGGCATTTGATTAAAAATAAGCTAATAAAAGCTAAAAAAAACTTTAACATCGATGTCTAACATGATATTTAATATACTGTATTCATGGACGTGCCACAACATGTAAATGTAAACAGAAAAAAGTATGGCATGTCATAAATAAATAAACAAGCAAACAAATAAATAAATAAATGCAGAGAATAATTAACTCCAAGAGAGGGGAAAAAAGAGACAAACTAGCAAAGGAACAACATTGGTGTGAACAGGAATTAATTTGTTTCCTTGGGTGTGCCACAACATGGAATGTAAATAGAAACAGAAAAAAAGTATGGCATGTCATAAACAGTGAAATAAATTCCTAGCATGAGTAAGTTGTTGTAGTCTAAGAGAAATAAGACTATTTGGGACATGCTGTCTTTGGAAAATTGTCAACTTTTGGGTAGTAAAAGTAATTCCACTTGTGTTGGGCTGCATCACATCACCCTGTCATTGATTATTTTCCTATAACTGAATGCATCTGATGTGTTTTATTCTTTATTTATACCATCAAACACTGCCTGGCCAAAAGGAAAAAAAAAATCCTTGGATTGGATAATTGCTGCAGTGATTAATGTGTTTCAGCTAACAACAATTCTTTTAACTTTAACTGATGCAGTGAGTAGCTTCTCATTTCTGAAACAAACATGACATTCTCATGGAAAAGATGTTACTGTGTTTCAGAAGGTCGAATTATTGACCTGTATCAAGCAAAGGAAAAGCAACTAAGGAGATTGCTGAAATGACTGGACTTGGTGTCAACAACGCGATAGAGAGCGCCATTTCCAGTCAGACTACAAACATGGCTCATCTGAGCTACAATACCCAAGAACCACACCACCCTCTATCGCCTGTCTATTAATTACACCTGTCTCTCATTTCCTGGTTAATCAGCCCATGCTATATAAACACCTCTCCCACACTCACTTGATGCGAAGTATCGTTCAGTGTCTTACCTGTCATACCAAGCCTTGTTATTCTGCCTGCCTTATTGTGTTCTTGACCCTCATTATTGTCTCATTCTCATTACTCTTTAGTCTAGCCCTTATTACTCTGTCTGCCGATTGATCGGCCCCTGCCTGTCCCTCGACTTCGATTTCGTCTAGTGTTTTGGATTTGTTTGCCAGTCTGCATTCCCTGCTCTCCCCTGCACATACTGTACATCCATAAGTGCCTGCATCCTGACAGGATACTTTGCTGCATATTGATGCAGCAAAGCAGGCATGGCAGACTGCTTTGATCGCTCAGGGGCACCTTTTAGGAGAACATCAGCAGATGCTCACTGATCTCAACACCAAGATGGTTCAGCTCACTGCTATGATGCCGCAGGCCCTCCTAACATGCCCCGAAGCTCCTCTGAGTCCCGTGCTCCCACTTCCACTCCCTGAGAAGTATTCCAGGGATGTGCTCAGCTGCAAAGTGTTTCTGCTTCAGTGCTCCATGTACTTCTCCTCACTCCCACACATCGCGGAAGAACGTAAGATTGACGGATTTCTTTTGCTTTTAACCGGCAAAGCGCTACAATGGGCCAGCACAGTGTGGAAAAGCGGAGGTGAACACACCACCTCCTATGACAGCTTTCTGGAGTTATTCAAGTGTGTGTTCAATCACAAACTGGAGGGAATTGAAGTCAGAGAGAGCCTACTCATCATCACCCAAGGTTCAAGGAGAGTCGCCGATTATGTCCTAGATTTCCGGACACTTGCAGCCGCCAGCGGATGGAATGAGTCAGGGTTAAAGACGGTGTTTCGCCAAGGACTTCACCCCTCAGTATTGAGTGAACTAGCATGCCACGATGAACATCTCACTCTGGACACTCTCACTGATCTCGCCATTTGGCTAGACCATCTGCTATCCAGCCACCCATCCCTCTGGGAGGAAGCCAAGCCTACCATGACCTCTGATTCTCCCTCTCCCATGGAAGTTTCTCGTGCTCGCCTGAAACACTCTGAATGAGATTGAAGAAAGAAGGAGGGCTTGTGCTTCTATTGTGGGAGCTCCAGTCACCCTATCATCCAATGTCTAGTCCGTCCACCATACACCAGCTCCGAGGAGACCAAGGCTGATTCAGTGAGTCCCATGAGATCACTAGGAACTCTATCTTTCAAGCTTCCAGTATTATTGAAACTGTCTTCCTCTATCCATGTGCTGTCTGCATTTATTGACTCAGGAGAAGAGGGAAACTTCATCCCTGGCTCAGTCGTCCAGAGGTTTAATCTGCCCACAAACCCACTGCAGAACGCACTCAGGATCCAGCCCGTCGATGGAGACCCCATAGGGGAGGGCCTCATCACCTCCGGAACCGCTCCCGTGCATATTCAGGTGGGAGCTCTTCACTCTGAACAAATCTCACTCCTCGTCACAGCTACCAAGCATCACAACATCATCCTGGGCTATCCATGGCTACAGCTTCATGACCCACTCATTTCCAGACAGAACAAGGAGATTCTCCAATGGTCCCCAACATCTTTCCAGAACTGCCTCCAACATCCTCAGTTAAATCTTTCCTCCACCCCCATAGACAGTCCTCACCCTGACTCCCTGGAAGGGATCCCTGCATGCTACCTGGACCTACGGGAGGTCTTCAGCAAGGGCAAAGCATGTGGCCTACCTCCACATTGTCCATATGATTGTGCCATCGACCTCCTGCCTGGGACTTCTCCCCCACATAGCCACATTTACCCTCTGTCCCAGAATGAACAAGCTGCTATGGAAGATTACATACAGGAGGCCCTCAAGCAGGGGTACATATGCCTGTCCACTTCACCAGGGATTATTTTTCATGGAGAAGAAAGGGGCAGACTTCATCCATTTATAAACTTTTGGGGACTCAATCAGATATCAGTGAAATACCCGTATCCACTTCCACTTGTGCCCTCTGCATTGGAACAGCTCCGCAGCACCACAATCTTCTCCAACCTTGACCTATGTAGTACCCTAATCTGGTCCACATCCGTGAGAGCAATGAGTGGAAAAATGCCTTTAGTACCAATGCCGGCCATTTTGAGTGCCGGGTCATGCCTTATGGCCTCTCTTAGGCACAAAGAATGTTCCACTGCCTCCTTAATGATGTGCTGCGAGACATGTTGGGGAGGTATGTCATAGCTTACATCAATAACATACTGATCTACTCCCCTGACAAAGAGAGTCATCTTAACCATGTTCGATCAGTACTCAAGTGCCTTTCTAAGAACCATCTCTATCTCAAGACTGAGAAGTGTGAATTTCACATGCGTAAGATCTGCTTCCTGGGGTTCATCATCAGTGCTGAGAGGGTCAGCATGGATCCCTTCAAGGTAACTGCAGTCACATCCTGGCCCGTACCCACCTCGGTGAAAGAGCTCCAACATTTTCTAGGCTTCGCAAACTTTTATCATTATTTTATTAGAGGGTTCAGCACCCTTGCAGTGCCCTTCACCTCCATCCTGAAGAAGGGACCCAAACGCCTCCACTGGAACCCCACAGCCAAAGAGGCCTTCAACAGGCTCAAAATGGTTTTCACCACAGCCCCTATCCTTCAGCATCCGGACTCGACCCAACCTTTCACAGTCGAAGTGGATGCCTCCAAGCTTGGTGTAGGTGGGGTTCTCTCCCAGCACTTCAGTGAAAGGCCCAAGCTCCACCTGGTAGTGTTCTTCTCCAAAAAACTCACTCTAGCAGAGAGAAACTATAATGTTGGGAACTGATAGCTACTGGCCATCAAGCTCACCTTAGAGAAATGGAGGCACTGGTTGGAGGGGGCCATACACCCCTTTGCCATTTTTATTGATCATAAAAACCTTGAGTATCTCAAGAAGGCAAAGAGACTGAACCCATGCCAAGCCCAATGGGCATTGTTCTTCACCTGTTTCAACTTCACGATATCTTATCATCCTGGCACCAAGAACACCAAGGCTGACACCTTGTCATGTATCTTCAGCCTGTTTCTTCATGACCAGGAACCTCATCCCGTCCTGACACCTGAATGCTTTGTCCAGGCGATCACCTGGGACCTCAACAAAGAGATTAGGGACTCACAAGCACAGAAGTCTCCAGTCAATTGCCCACTGGGCCACCTGTACGTCCCTAATCATCTCAAGAGCAGACTCATCACATGGGCGCACACTTCTCCTGGTTATCCCAGCAGCCATCGCACTCACCAACTGCTGTGAAACAAGTACTGGTGGGAGAACATGCTGACTTAGATCATTCATTTAATCTCTTCATGCACTGAGTGTGCTCAAGCCAAAGTCCCTCAAACTCCTCCGGCTGGCAAACTATGCCCTCTTCCTGTGCCTCAGAGACCATGGTCCCACCTGGCAATCGACTTCATCACTGACCTGCCACCATTCTAAGGCAACTCCACAGTTTTGGTCATCACTGACTGCTTTTCCAAGGCATTGAGACTCCTCCCATTGTCTGGCCTACCCACAGCATTTCAGACCACAGAATTATTTTTCTAGCACATGTTCCAATACTTCGGCATCCCAGAAGACATAATCAGTGACCGTGGCCCTCAATTCATCTCTCGTCTGTGGGCCAGCTTCATGGAGCAGCTAGGAGTCTCAGTGAGCCTCACTTTGGGATATCATCCCCACTTAAATGGCCAGATAGAGAGAGCCAACCAAGAAATAGGATGTTTTCTCCGAATCTTCTGCATGTGAAACCAAGGGGACTGGGCCCGATTTATTCCATGGGCTGAATATGCACAAAACTCTCTCAAGCACTCAGCCACACAACTTACACCCTTCTGGTGTATCCTCACCTACTAACCTCCCCTGTTTCCTTGGGATGACTCTGTTTCCTTGGGATCACGTCCGTTAATGCCAAGTACAAGGAATATGCTGATAAGCACCAGATCAACAACCCCAAGTACTCTCTTGTTGATCAGGTATGGGTGTCCATCAGGGACCTTAGGGAACCCAACACATGCCAAAAATTACAGGCACCCTACATCGGACCATACAACTCAAGGATCAAGGAGGTTTCCTATAGACTTGAGCAATCTCCTCACAGTTATGCCACCCACCTTCCACGTCTCCTGCTTCAAGCCTTCCATCCAGGGTCCCCTGTCTGAGAACATGCCCACCCCCAACCACCCATCTTCTGGCCCAGAAGGAGAACCCATCTACCAGGTATATCGGATCCTAGACGTAAAAGAGGCCAGTCGTACCAAGCCTTGTTATTCTGCCTGCCTTATCATGATCTCGACCCCTGTTATTGTCTTGTTTTCATTGCTCTTTAGTCTAGCCCTTATTACTTTGTCTGCCAAATGATTGACTCCTGCCTCTCCCTCAATTTCATCTTGTGTTTTGGATTTGTTTTCCAGTCTGTGTTTTCCCCCCTCTCTCCCCTACACATACATCTGTAATTGCCTGCATCCTGACAGACATATGATTGATATCAGATTTGATGTTGGATATTCTTTATCACTTTATTTGTTTAATTTGAAATGTTCTTTTCAATAATAAAAAAAAAAAGCTCAAGTACTGAGTACATATTCAGTCACAACATTGCTGGTTGAGATGCAAATTCACTGAACTGTGATCAGAGCTCTACAAACTAGCGCCAGCCTCTCATGGGAAAACACTAACCCAAGAACATTATGTACAAATGTCATTTATTGGCTTCTTGTTGAACCCTGGAGGACATCATGTGCTTCCCCGCCAATCCTGACACATTCATTAAACCCTTAGCTGTTGGAAGCATATACATTTTCCTTGTTTTGCTGAGACTTTTATCCAAAGCAACTTACAGTTGAGACAAAATATATTATCAACCCTGGAACTGTGGCCTGCTATCTGGTTCCCCCAGTTAATTCACTGAAAATGCACCAATGGTAGATTATATTATAGAAGTGCTCAAAAATAGTATGTGTGTGTGTTTCCTTCTGCTTCTCCTATTGTAGGTCTAAGCAAATAATTTTACTATTAGCCCCTGCTACTGCTACAGCTTTAAAGGGCGCTGCAAGGTAACATTGATATCTTTCAGCCAGGACTTATACCTGATGACACCCCGGCTTGAAACATACCTTATTCAATGAATCTTTTTTTATGGTTGGTTGGTTTGGTTGTCACATAAGACAGTTCTGCATCAACTGTCTTCTTTGCAGTTATGAGCCCTTTGATGCCTCAACAATCCAATTGCTGACCCACAGTCAAAGTATATGGTTGTCCAGGTTCCAACAAATGGCCATCACACTGAAGTCACCTAACATGCAGTTGCTTGACTAGAGGCTTCCAGTGACACCCATAACCTGCCCCTTTGCCAATCCCTGTCACCATAGGACTTGAGACAGTTTGTTGGCTACAGAATAGCCTGCACACAGTAAAGCAAGGGTGAATTGTACTGGCCCACTGATCCTCTCTTCTTCCTACCAGTGTGGTCACTGGGTCCCAGAGATTGAGCATGCAAATGCCCACCAGTAGGAATGCAGCTGGTTGGCCTTCATATTCCCTAATGGAAGAGAGCCCTTTACCAGGTTCACATGTTGGCCATTGGCTCATGAGGAGCTCATCCGCCCTTTGACAGGTCCTGTTTTTAATCCTGCTGGGTGACATGCCAGCGGTTTAGACACCGGCTACCTGTCCATGTGGCAGGTCATACTGGGTTATATGTTACCAGTAGCAAAGTCCTCCAGGACTCTGACCTGACCTTATAATCTTTATTGACCACAAATTAACCATTTTTCCTTCATTAAAGTAGGTGTGCTGAAGCAGAAAAGCATGAAAATGTCTAGGACAAGAAGTTATCCAGGACGAGGGTTGGGATCCAGTGAATCATAAAAGGCTACTATCATGATAATCCCAACCAGAGGGTAAACAGAACCTGGACCACCTTGGAAAGCCACCCATAAAGATTCCATATTTCCACACCAGAGAGCATCATTACCCAAAAACTGGCTTGTTATCATGGTTACCTCTAATTGTTTTCATCTGTTTGTAACTAGTGCTCATCATTGCTCTACATATAAACCACTTCACATGGGCTGCAATGACTTTCTATCTTAGAGGTATTACGCTGAGTTTAACAAGTCCTGCAGGTTTTCTTGTATTGTTTGTCACTGTTTCAAGATTACACATTTTTTTAATTGCCAGATCATAGCTTCTTTGATTTGTATCAAAATTTATGTAAAAGATAATAATGCAGTCATTTCAGCAGGATAGTAGATGTCAAACAAGACCTTTATTAAAATGTATAAGAATTCATTTACATTTAAATAACTTCAATTATTCCAAAATTCCACATACATGTAGATAAGGTGATATTTATGGCTGCATTGTTTATACTTGAGTTACATCTACATGAATAGTTTGCTCAGCAGAGCCTTTGCTGTTTTTCTGAACCAACTATACAAAAACACATATATTAAAGGATTAAACATTGCATTTAAGTATGCAACCCACTTAAGAGATTCATACCAAAGCTTGTGGATTGAATGGCCTATTAGTGGGTCAATAATATTGCACATAAAATATGGCGTCCAGCAACAAAGGAAGGTTCCGATAACTATAGCAAAGGTTTTTGTAGCTTTGAGATCTTTAGATCTCAACAGTGTAGAAGGTTTGGGGCATTTATTGTAGCTATGAATTACTTTGGCATGTCTTTTTGCAACAAGAAATATCCTGCTATAGACAGTGATTATGATACATACAGGGATAACATAAAAGATGATGGAATATTTGACCCTGATTTTTCTAGTATGGAAAGAAAAACATCCTCCCACACAGTCTTTGTAAAAACTGCTCCTGATCTTGGCTTGTGGATCTGAAATGATAATGACAAAGCCAAACACTAATGCCAGACCCCAACTGGAACTAATCATGGTTGCACCAGTTTTGTTGGTCATCAAGTTTTGGTAGTGCAGAGGATAAAATATGGCCAAGTAACGATCAACAGAGATGAAGGTAAGGTGCCACATGGTGGTGTTACCCAGGACAATATCAATGGCGGTGTGAATTTCACAAAAAATCGGCCCAAAGTACCAGCAAGTTGCGATTGAGCGCACCATGCTGTACGGCATCACAAATCCTCCGATCAGAACCCCAGCCACAGACAGAGACAGAATCAGATGATTGGTGGCTGCTGGAAGGGGATTCTGGGAACACCAGATGACAAAGATGACTAACATATTTCCACTCACAGTGAGGATGAAGATGGTGGTGAAGAGGAAGTAGAGAGAAAGGCACAAGGTGAGTGGGTACACAGTCCGAGAGCATGAGTTTTCCAGAGAATCGTAACACAGAGCAGCGGACTCGGGCGATCTGGACAGGCTTGAGTTCATCTTAAGTGAAGTGGTTCAATTAATGGACACCTAAAAATACAGAATGCATTCTATGAGATTGTTTAGGGAGGTGTTCACACTTTATATACTTGTAAAAGAAAAACTTTGTGTGTTTATTGTGTGAAGTGATATCCACAGATAGAAGTATTAGGCCATTATTCAAACATTTAACTTTAAAGTTTTAAAGTGTCAATGGAAAGTGACATTTTTCATTTTTAGATTTAATTTGATCCTGAATAACAGGTGAGGTAGCACGCTACTTTGACTGTATATCTGATAAATACATTTATCGCATTTTGATCTGTCCACTTGATGAAAAAATTTTCTTTAGCTGTTAACAGCCATCAAACACCTAAATGAATTTTGTGTACAAATACTTAATGAGCTTTTGCGGTTAAAGCTATATGGCCTTTTGATTTCATAAAATTGGTGAAATTTTGTTCCCTCTGAAATTTGGTCATTGTGATCTATGTTTATTTCTGCAATATCTCAAAAACACACAAAAAACAGGCCATTCCGTGGCTGGGAAGTTATTTAATTTGAGGGGATTCCCGAGCAAACAATGTGCATGAAATTGCTTGCTTTGTGCAGTCAAGCAGACAGAGCAAGTCCATATGCACATGCACAGGTTTACCTTCTTCTTCTTTTGGGTTTTATGGCAGCTGGCATGCACAGTTTTGCATTACTGCCATGTACAGGTTTACCTTTGAGCGTGCATTGACAGTTCCATCATTCTGTTGCTAAACGAACAGCTGATCACACCGAGGTGCTCGCTGAGTGCCCATATTTATTAGTTTGGTCCTGCGTTTCCTTTCC
>JANZLB010000028.1:17535909-17546780 GCA_026167865.1 Notarius quadriscutis
GCTGGGATAGGCTCCAGCTTGCCTGCGACCCTGTAGAACAGGATAAAGCGGCTACAGATAATGAGATGAGATGAAAAACTAATAATATTATTTGTCAGTGGACACATAGGAAAGTATAAACTTTGTCATTATGTTTATCATGCTTGTATGATGAAAAACTCACGAAGACATTTATCTAAATGCATGACCTACTCATTCTAAACCTCTCGAGCTTCGCCAGCAACCCCAGAGGGTTAACATTTTTGTTTTTAGATCCATAAAGTTGATGGATGTACCATTTTAACGATAATGATTGCTGCAAACACAGGCATGTGGACTCTCGAGTCCTTTCAAACACAGTGAAAGACTTGTGAGCCATTTTTCACGCCGTCTGTTTGAGATGCTTTTCGTTCTTTCACCCTCGTGCACGTATCGTATGATACCTTCCGTCTTTTTCTCGATTTGATCAGTTTGAACATCCAAATACAGACGAACAAAAAGTCTGGCATATTTAGAGGTGAAACACAAGAAACTACTGCAAAGTAAAGACATATAAGCAGATCGCGACTGGAAGTGATGTCGATTGCAAACAAAGAATTCTGACACAGGAGACTTTTTATCAGGGCGTCCCAGACACCATATCGCTGTCCTTCGATTACGTTACCCCGCATGGCCTGTTCGTCATTCCCGATGTTCACATTCTGACCTGATGCTGGAAGTTTGTCCACCACAACAAAATCGTTTCAAAATCAAGCTGAATGTGTGTAGCGCGATGCCGCATTATGGAACATAGCTTGGCCTCAAGATTCATTCTTGCGTCAAAATTTATCGCAAAATCGGAGTGTATTAATCCGCTCCAAACGCACGATATTAGCATAGCTTGAGTCAGTCGGTGGTTTATCATCTACTGTATATCTCAGTGTTGTGGCCCCTGTCCCTTTTCCAAAACCCGTTTTATTTTTAGCCAAAGATGATCATTTCATTGTTTTATCATGATGTCCAGCATTCTATATACCAAACGAGGGAAACGTTGTACAGGAAAATGGTTGTAAATAGTGGCGTGAGGGGAGGGTGGCTGTGTTCGTGCTTTAACTGGATTACAGATTGGCTAGAAAAGGGAGCTAATTGTTTTAAACTTTCCATCCTGAACAGGATTCTCCAGAAAATCTGAAGGAAAAAAACTAGAAGGTGGTTCTGAAATTTGCGACGACAAAGGCGCACTAATGCGGTGGGTTGGGAGCATGCTTCCCCCTGGAAAATTTTGAAATTTCCATGGCTTCTGGTGCATTCTCAGCTCATACATTACTAACCATAGACCAAAAGTATTTGCAAAATACAAGTAGTCGTCGACTTATGACCTATGCGACTTACGACCGTCTGGTTATAACTGGCAAGTGTTTGCCAGCTGAGCGTATGACAGTTTCCCTGGCAGCGCCTCTTGCCACGTACAACAGTTTCCGCCCCAGCTCCCGGTTTCTGAAACGAGCAAATCCTCCCGCCAGCCCGAGCGCTGCAACAGCTGATGATGACGTAGACGACCCACAGCCAAGCACCAGTGATGCCAGCGCTCACCAAGTTTTGTATTTTGCTGTTTTACATTTGTATTTTGGTATGTTTCAAACTAAAATGTTTTCTGTTTTTCACACCTGTAATTCGTATTTTTTCTTTTGCACATATTAAACGAATTGTACTGTACGCAGTGTTTGACTTCAACCAAATAACGAGCCAAGGGAATGAAATAAAGTGTTGATAAAATAAGACTTTAAGATGATTACAATATCACAATATACTTGCGTTCATTTAACATCCGCCGACTTACGACCAGATCGGTTTACAGTCGTAACCAAACGCAGTCGTAAGTCGACGACTACCTGTACTTCCTAATCCTTGGGCAAGGGCTAGCACCTGTAAGCCCCCCACACCAGGGTTTCGGGGCAAACACTGGCAGCAGGGTGTTGGATGGCAACGTTGGCGGATGAACTCAATGGGTCAACGGCAATCAAGCAAACTGCACAGGCGGAAGAGAGCCATAAAGGCACCGACAGCCGGGCTAATTCGAGTCAGTAAGCGCTGTGAGAAGAATGAGGGAGACCACTCAGTATTTCCTCCAAGAAAACCTCTCTCACTCCATGGGCTAACATGGATGGATAACATCTGGAAGTGGACTGGCCTCGCCTCACCTCACAAAAGGCAAAAAGAAAGACAGCTGATAGGTCCAAATGAAGGAAAACGGTCTCTAAAGCTCTAAAAGAGTATGGAATAAGATGATGACGACGACATCAAATCACTGAACCTGAAAACACGGTGAAAGGTATTCGGTAAGACAGGAAACACACTGTCCCAGAATGGATGCCTGACCCTGAATTCTTCGCATAATATTTGTGAAAAGATGCCGATCGTCACAACCAATCCAAACCTCCCGAATGTTTTCCAGAGGTTAGTCTTCACCTAGTCTTAAACCAGGAAAGCTTTTTCATTCGTGAAATAACACGGCCCAGAACAAGACTGGCTCCACGTCCAACTGGCTTTGATCTAACTTTCCAGCGTTGCCATTGTGAAACTTTGATATGGAGCTGTTTCCTTTTGAACCTCGTTGAAGGAATCTCTGCAGCAGGATATCCTGCCATCTGCTTCAGCAACACAATCATTCCACGAGTCAGTCATTGGAGGCAGGCCACTCCTCGGAGAGTCACATCAATGGCTTTGAAGCGCTTTTTAAAAACCAGCCAAAGAGCCTTCTTTCCCCCACAACTTTAAGAAGAAAAAAAAAAAAAGTAGCTGCAGTTATCTGCATCGAGTTAAATGGGCTAATGAAAACCTGTCTTTCCAGACAATGGAATCCTGGGACGAGAGATCATCGAGATACTGTTTCCTCCTGATGAGGCTAATCGTACTGGGGTTTCGGTCACATGGGAGGGTGTGTCATTATAAAATCATGGTCTTTAGGATCAATACGGTACTAACTGTCCATTTTATGCCTTGAAGACAAATGGTACGGTCGTTCCAGGAAACACTGAATGCCACTAAAGTGGAAATAGCATTTGAAGCCTAATGAGTAAATTTAATGAAGAAATTAACAACGAAACGACTGGAAACGGACGACAGAAATGTCCAGTGCTACAGATTACACGTGGAATCCAGGATTTCTTCTGATTCAGTCCAAAAACAGTTTAATACAGGAGCTTAACTCTGAAATCGAAGCTTGCATGCTCACTAAACTGTGTTCGGCATCCTTAAATTTTGATGACAACATTCTCGACGCCGGAAAAGTATTTCTGACAAGAGCAGCGGCGACAATTATCGACAGTCCATAATTATCGACACCTTTTCAGATAACATTTTATAAAAAGACGAGTTTCAGTTACAGCACTTATTACTGGTTAATCAATCAACCCGGAAGACCCGCCTCACCCTTCGATCTTGCTCGTTACCAGAGATGGAATTTTTTTCAACACGATCAGGAATTTTTCGGAAAACCCGGACGTTATCGTCGCAGGTAAGCATGGTGGAAAGATCATGGACATGTTTATCCTGATCAAACTCACCGATATTTCATGATCTCGTCGAAACCTATTTTATTTCTTACTCTTTCATTCGGCAGTCGTCATTTTGGATCTAAACGCATGTTTGAGAAGTCACGTGTGTGAGGTGTCGATAATACTGATCACTTTCACCGGCGTCCACCATTATCGACACCCTATGGAATGAAGTGACGTTTACACCTGTTACGGATCGAGCTTTGTGTAACATTGCTGAAGTAGATGAAGTACTTAAAAATAAATAAATAAATAAATAAATAAATAAAAGTGCTGTGATTTTTATAATAATTTTTTTCTGATTGATAACAGAATGGAATGTTTATCGAGTATTTGGAATCCGATTGCAATAAATAGAATTAGAGCAGAATTAAATTCCTAGCATATAAAAAATTGCATGCTTGAAATATTCAGATTTTTCTATTCCACTCAGAAAATATATATTGTTTTTGCAGTTTGTTGTAAATATCTACCACAGATTACAATATCAGTAGACATTTTATATTTTGCTTCGAGGAATGACATGTGATCTTTGACCTGGATTTCTATGTGGTTACAGTGTCGATTGCCTGTTGACATTTATTGGTAAATGACAAAACTAGAAATTAATACAAACAACAACGAATGATTAACAAAATGTGATCTACGAAAATACTTAAAGTGGGTAGAAAGTGGAACAAAAAGATTTTCTGACACAGGTTAAACATTATCAGTTCATTTCTTTACGAACATTAGAATTACTTCCTCATTTACATAAGCACCGACATCCATATATTTATATTAAATATATTTTGTACTCAATATAAGTCTATGTAAAAGAAATTTTAAATAAAAACTATATTTTGTTAACTTAATACCACATTCCGATTTTCTTTTTAAATAAATAATTATCTGGATGTCGATAACTGTGGATTGTTAAGGTGTCGATAATTGTAGCTGCCGCTCTATAACTTTAGATCCATGTAAAAGACAACAATAATAAAATATTCAGAATTTCAAAGTGTGAAGAGTTTTCTAGTCCAGTACAAACATAATTTATATAATGTTCCTAAATATGGCTTGTATTTTTTGTCATTTGCTTCACAATAAAACAAGCTTCTCATTAAGAAGACTGAAATATCTCACATCGTAATATGATTTATAAAGGAATGGTCTTAGATCAAGTGGCCATTTTGAACTTACTGGATTTATTAATTCTCCATTTACAGACCATGGAGACTATGGACACTGGGAAACCCTTTCTGCAGTCATTCTTTATTGATCTGGAAGGAAGCATCAAAACACTGAGATACTACGCCGGCTGGGCTGATAAGATCCATGGCAAGACCATGCCAGTGGGTGAGTGTTTCAAAAAAAAAAAATGTCACATGAACTCTTTTGAAAAGCCTCACCATATCGGCTGTTCGCGTATCACGTTGAAACTGCAGAACCCATTCAACATCTCAGTGTTTACTGCAGTGAAATGAGCCGACGCGCCAGCCAGACGTGGTGTATGGATTCTCTTTAGCTTTAGGTGATCACTCACTCCCTTCTCTCATTCTTTATCTCCACCAGTGTTCTTGTCACTCCAGGAGATTCAGTAGAAACAAAACAAGCTGCCTGCTTTCCTCCTGATTAGATTCAAATAAAGCGCTCAGAGACGAAAGGGCCCGAAGCACAAAGCAAAAGGAAGAAGCTCTGATTCTAATCAGCGAGGTGCGACTGCAGATGAGCCAGAGAGCGAGGGGGTCAGAGATCTCTGTTAATCCAGTGACAGGCTAAAACAATCACCCAGTGGGTTTGGAAAAATTTCTCTGCAGACACAAAGGGAACAAATTTTAATTCGAATAACTATGTAACAATTACAATATGACATTTCTGACTTTGGTCTCCGTTGAAAACCAAACAAAAGTGAGCTTTGCTTCAGGTTTCCTGTTCAAAATCCTTCTACCACTCATCTGCTATGGAAATGTAACCTTTGATAAGCAAATGTGGGTTATCGGCAGGAAAAAGGGCCCTCTGGCTGATGCCAGGCCGAGATGAGCATTGTGGGAAGGGAGTCGTCGAGTCTGTAATCCCGCCGACACATTGCAGCGTGGAGAAACACGAGAAGGTCAGGTCTTGGTGAGGGTGGCTTTGGTAGATTAACAGGCGTGGCTCCTTCATACTCGCGCGGGGGTGAAATGTCATGTACGTGTGTGTGAGTGTGTGTGTGATGCTCTTTCTTAAGTGACAGTGGTGTGGGTGTACAGTACGGCTTTCGTAGCAGGAGGAAGCGGGGAGTGGGGGGTGGACAGTTAAGCTACTTGACGCTAATCTTCAGTTTGTTATTTGCATCTATACAGTGAAGAAGTTTGATAGATGACCTTTGAGATTGTAAAATGTCAATAATGATGCTGCACTGCTTAATCCTTTGTTCTGCTTTTGCTCATATTGTGTCTTTCGAATTTTGCAGAAATAGAATTGACTTGATGTGTTTCTTCGTGTATTAAGTGTTTCTTAACTTGTATTGTAGGTATGTTTTAAATGTCTGTTTTTTGCATATCATGCTGGTTTATGGACAGCTGAGTGCAAAAGTTTGCATCCTCCATAGATTTTGACCAGGAAAAATGTCGCTACAGCTATCAGTAGCTATCTTTGCAGATAAATATATAATTAGCTCGGTAATTATTCAAGTCAAATCAGTTCAAAGAGCTTTATGACTCATAAAACACGTATAACATTCCTAAAGTACTGAAACTGGTACAATTTGCACATTTTTATGGGAAAATCAATATTGCATAGTATATTGACTTATCTACAGTATTAGTGACTATATTTGGCAAAAGTAGTGAAACTTAAGTAAAAGTTACTTAACAAAAGTAGTGAAACTTAACACAATGTCTTACATTCAATTTCTTTTTCTTCTTCAGTGCAAGTGCCATCAGATACTTTCATTCCATATTTTGTTGCTTTTTTGTATTTTGGGGGGTTTTCTATCTATCTATCTATCTATCTATCTATCTATCTATCTATCTATCTATCTATCTATCTATCTATCTATCTAAGTACTTAACTAGCTAATTATCAAATCCATTCATTTTATATCAATTTAGATCTTTTAGAGCTATATTTAACAGTTATTCCATGAAATCGAGTCGTATATGAGCTGATAGCCGACGAGGCGCATAACACCGAGTCGGCTATAAACCATGTACGATGAGATTGAGTGGAATAATTGTTTTATTCTATCCACATTCACTAGATTTTGAGAAACAGAGCATTTTTATTTTTATATATAAACACTTTATACAGAACATCTGACAAAATAATTTCCGTTTAGAATGTAAACAAACTGGCAAAATGACAGTAGTAATTTGTGAAAAATGTTATAATAATAATTCTTGAAAAATAAGAAAAGATAAGTTTTTACCATCAAATACTTTTATGCCATATTTTGTTGCTTTTTTGTAATTTTGTGGGTTTGGTTTTTGAGTAGAGTTTTTATTTCATCCTTGGTTCATCCTTTGCCATTTTGTTTTTCTTTACTCACGGTATATGAGCTGATAGCCTAGTAGTAGATTAGCCAGTCAGAGTGTGCGATTGCTTATATCCAGTGAATGTGGATAGAATAACAATGGTTATTTAAATCAATCTAAGATAAACATGACTTATTAAATTGTATGAATTGAATAGGTGTAATTCATCTCTCAGATATGTGATTTGAACTCATGGTTGGAGAGGCAGTTGGAGTGGTATGGCTTATTTCAAGAGTGGCAGCTGTCACTCTGTGTCATTCATGTGGCCATACCTCTGACGGTATGTCAGTAGAGATGAACAGACCATCCAGGGGAGAAATAATGAGCCTATGTGATTGGGTACTGGAGAAACCAGTAGAAATGGTGGCCTGACAATGCAATGCCACTGGTAAATTCTCTGGTATGCCACTGGCACACAGCAACAAGCAATTTTCAACTGGCAGTTTTAGAACAGTAATACACCTTCCTAATGCAGAAGGCCAGCAGGACAAAGAGGTAGAAATGGAAGAACAGAATGTTGCATCTACTGATTTACATTCACCTTCTTTTAACGAGTATTATACTTGATGCAGATATTAAAGGCCTTTCATATTGCTTTGCAAATTGTTTTTGTTAATATTAATTTTCCTTGCAGCTCATCTCTCACTGTGAAAATGTCTTGCTCTTTTTTACACAGTTGTCACATTGTTTTGTGTAAATCAGTGCTCATTTGACTGAGAGAGCTGCATAAGCATACTCCGTGCAATGTAAACACCCCCCCCCCCCATTTTTCTGTGTTTGAAAACCTGCAATGAGATTTAAAAAATAATGCAGCTTTTTCTGTCTCATCCCAGAGCAAATGTAATTGCTGTTGTAAACTGTTGACGACGCCTACGTCTTTTGCCCACCATTTAAAAATACCGTCTATTGGTGTCTATTTATACAGTTTCAGCCACTGATGCGTCAGTAGAATCTATTTCCTGACTGTTGATAGATTGCTTGATTATCATGCTGCTTTTTGCTAGACTTGAGCTGGGGCATCAAAGAAGTACTTAGAAATGGTTCGTTAACAAAACAGGCTCATATATAGCATCTGTCTTTTGTTAAATGGTTTCTTATTCTCTAAGATGCATCTAAGATCAGGAAATGTACCCATGTTTACTTACAAATGAAATGAAAGCACAACAGGGATAAATGACCAGTATGCCCAAATTTCAAGTGTACAAATCAGGGAACTGACAAGAAGCAGTCAAGAGAAGCTGTGTATTATAACAGATCATATCAAATAATCTTTAGCTGAAAGTGAAATGACACAAACACAATAAAAATGTCTATAATTAATTTCACAACGATGATGCACATGATAGTTCTGCTGTTTGTAAACCCACTACCCAAAGTCTACAAAAAAGTAAAGAAATATCCCAGAAAATTACCAGCTCTGTGAAGCTCATGATTTATCCCTTAAAGATTTTAATGATGCCAAATTCCTCTGCCTCTCACTGTTGGTTTAGTTAATTCTTTATAATGTTTGTTTTTGTTGTTGATGTGTGGGGTTTGTTTGAACCTCAGTGTAGTTGTATATGTGTTGGTTTGGACTTTGTGCTGTCCCTAGTCTCAGCAGGGGGCTCCCAATTATTCCGCTGATTAAGATACCCTCATGCAGGAAAAACTAATTAGCTTCTTGCTGAAGAGAGCTGCTCATTTTTTCCAGCACTGACATAAAAATGTGTTTTAGAGAGAAAAAACCCCACTGCTCAATTCATTTCTACAGAGGCAGTGGTTATTTTTGATAAATGCCATGCTGAGAACAGCTTTGCAAGGCAGATTTCTCTACCTGTTGCCACCATCTTGTTTTTAGATAACAAAAAGGATGCTGTTTCTGAACACACCCTCTGTATCATCTCTTACTGCTTTCAAATTAATATTTGCATCTTCAGTATCTTATCTCCATGACAGCAGCTAATAAAAACACATGCTCTATTCAGTCTTAGTTTTCCTGCTAGATGAGGGATATGGTTGGGTGGGGTGGGGTGGTAGATGGGCAGACTGGGGTGCAATGGTAGTTGGGGTGGGGGAGTTTCTGCTGGGTGGGGTGGTGCTCGTGACATTTGTTCCTGGGTTTTGTAGAGGACTCCCTGCTGTTTTCTGCTGGGCTAAGCTTGAGCCTCAAAGTGAGCTGGCCAGCCAGCCCTCCAGGAGCTCTAACATTATTCTGCTCCCCAGCTCCCTCATGCACGCAATGTGCAAAAGTATACACTTTTGGTTAAATCTGTATTTTGTAAACTATGTATGGTTATTTGCTTGTGGAATTATTTCCATTAGAACAATGTACATTTTCACTAGAATCATGTCAATGTCAAACACTGAGCAGATAATTCAATTTATTCAGAGCTCACCTTGTCCAGAAATGAAATATGACATCCAGAGTTTTTCAAGGCTGCACACAAGACAGCAGGTTTACATTTGCACTGACATACCAGCTCATTAGAGCTTGAATTAGTTGACCACTAGTAAAATTCAGGTCTCACTTCAAGAAAAAAGGCCACGTAACCTTTAATGTAACAAGCCTCCTATCATTTATGTTTCTTAGCATTAACCATAAGTGCTCTAACACATATTCATTATCTGTCTGAAACATCTCCCATCTCCTTGAAGCCTTAAAATTACACTGAGATCTCTCATATGCCTCAGCTACATCGTTTCCATATGTGAGTGATTCATGTGATGTTTGACTTCATAGTGATTATTTATGTATTGCTACAGAAATGGTTAATGCTTAGTGGTTAATGAGAAATCAGTACTTTTGAAATTAATCATGTTTGCTAAGAAGCCTATCACATTTGCTTGAAATGGTCTTGCTTTAAACATTTAATCTCTTATTTATTTAACAGCTGTGTTTTTCCATTGAGCTAATTACAAATCTGAAAGTAAACATACTAATTTATCAATGGCTTGAAATAAAGGTGATAACCTGGGCAGAAATAATGGCAATGAGAAAGAGAAAATTAAAATGCATAGTAAACAATCATTCAGATATTATTTATGTCCTAGCCCTGCAGGGCAATTTAGAGAGGCATTTTAACAGCATCCCTAAATAAGATTTCATATGTGCATGTTTATATAAAGGTGGTGACTATCTCAAGCTTTCAGTGCCTAGACCCCTGGTGGGTTTTTTTTCTTTTTGTCATTCATTCATCTTTATAACTGTTTATGCTGCTCAGGGTTGTTATGGATCTGGAGAGTATGGGCACAAACCAGTACACCATGCACACACACCTTAGAGGGCAATTTAGTAGAGCTAATCTATCTATTAAATATACGCTTTTGGGAGCTGGGAGGAAACCAGAGAACCTGAAGGAAACCCATCCAGACACGGGGCTCAGGATCAAACAGGGGATCCTGGTGCTGTGAGACAGTGATGCTACCTGCTGCGCCAATGTGCCACCCCCTGATGTTTTTAATCAACAATGTTAATATGCCTAAGACTGGTCAGCATGCTTGTAATTTTCTCCCTCTCTATTGCTACTGCTATATCTTTGTTATAGTTAATATCACATATAGAATATACTAATATTACCTATGGCACTGAACAAATGAAGTCAGTCTTTAATGTGAAGATTCCTGTTGTATATATGTGGTACTTCAACCATAGCAATTCAAATAACACAGTCATACCTGTCCTGAAAATGTATTTACAATGAATATTCAGAAAAGTAGTTTCTATTTGCTAAAACATTTAATCATTTGAAGAAGAAGAAGAGTTTATCTGTCACATGCACACTCAAGAACAGTGAAATTCATCCTCTGAAGCAGTGAACACACACACACACACACACACACACACACACACACACACACACACACACACACACACACACAC
>JANZLB010000028.1:17702046-17718636 GCA_026167865.1 Notarius quadriscutis
GCATGTGTTTATTATTTTGAAAACCCACCAGCCGACTGATCTGGCACGTTTTAATTGTGCGACAGTAATGACGTAAAGACCAGTGCGACGGAGTAGCGTCCGAAAGCGGTTTTTTTTTTTTTTTTCATTTTACCAATGAGCTCACTATATAGTCCTCTATAGAGTAATTCCCTATGTAGGGAGTCGTGAACGAGTGAGCGATTTCAGACACAGGGATTGTAAATCTCAATCAAGCAATATTATATTGCTCTGTATTAATTGATCAAGTCCATGCCTTAATCCGTGTCTTGATTTAGAGGAAGGTAAGGCTGGATCTCATTATGAATGGATATCTTCTTCTGACATGTATTAATTTCCAGAGAAATCACATTAATTTTTCATCATATTAAGATCAGTGAGTACTTAGTAGCCGTACATTGTCTCTGAATATGAAAAAACTATAAATAATACATCTCATCATGAGAGTGCATAACGATAACCCAAGACGAAATTTTCTTCCTGGGTCCACTGTAACCAACAATAGGCAAGAGAGTGAGTGAATCTAGTGAACCTGGCTGTCAAAAAATGTCCGACTAATTACACCCCAGCTTGGAAAGTAGCAGCTGGATGCAGCTAACAAAAAGTGTGCACGATTCCATCATAGGTGCGGAATGTGACGGTTCACGCTCATAGCATTTTCCGTAAGGTCCATCGTTTGACTCAACAAATCGCCATAAACTTTTCCTGTCAGCGAGGTGCATTTTGGAGTGCAGAATGTCCCACTGGGGGGGAAGAGCCATTCTAGCAAGCTTTTCACACTCGTATTTTATTTCCTTATAGTGTTTGGACTCAAGCCTACAACATCCAGGTGGAGATGATTTCAAGGGAGAGTGCCAGAAATCTGCTATTGCAGCCAGAGATAGACAAGAGTAACTAAGCAAGTTCGACTCTTGGCGCTATACTGCCATTTTGCATCCAATTTGAATTTTTTTCCCCTGTTTTTGGATCCATGAGGTTATGTTCTTCTCTCCATTTAGACAATAGCAGGAGATAGAGTGACATGAAGTTCTCAAAGAACAAACAACAAACATAAATGTAATGCACTTGTCCACATAACAGTCTTCAGCTGATAAACTAAACCAATCAACCATGACTGGCTTTGGCAAGGTCAGAAACAACCATATTAGCTCTTGTTAAACTGAAACTGAATTTGTCACTTCCTGTTTGGTCATACGATTAGTAAAAAGAGAAGTAATATTGACTAGGCTTCTAACAAAGATTGAGGTAACTTACTTTTAGTGGTCCTCAGATACACTTAATCATTTACTCAGTCTATTTGAAGAAGCCTTTATGCAAAATGGAACATTTGCATGATGCGGAGGTTCATCTTTAATTCTTCCCCATATCTTGTCAAAAAGAGAAGTATCGAACCTGTAGCATTCTGTCTTGAGAAGAAACCAGCTAGGTCTACCAGAAGGCAAACATTTAAACATGAGCAAAGCCACTTCTTTAAAAGAGGAAGAACCTAAAATGGAGAACCCGCAAAATAAAATGCTGACACTGCTGATGGTTAGTTAGGCTATTCATATTTTTTTTTTCCCACACTGCAGCACTTTCCTGCTGAGAACAAAGCACCAATGAAATATCCTTCTCCAGTGGTGGCTATCTACCTGGCTATTAGCAGGGTCTTCAAACTGCTTGGTGGTAGAGAGTCCAGCCAGGATAAGGCCATCATCAGGAAAGGAGGGCTGGTCAGGGCTTCCTTTAACACAGCAGGGTCTGTTAATAAACGCTCGGCCTTTTGTTCCCAGCACAGTTGGCAGGAGGCAGGCCAACAATACAGCAGCATATAATGCCCTCTCTCAAGGGATGCGAGAGGCGAGCACCGACGATGTTGCATTCACTCTCGGTCTAAAGAAGAGGGTCATGAACTACTTTTAACATCACCTCTGAAGCCATTGTTGTTGTTGTTTTTTTCTAGTCCTTCAGACAAAGTGCCTTTTGACTCTCGAGTGGGTCAGATAGACAGACAGACAGACAGAGACAGGACCGTTTTTCAAGGATCTTGGAAATGTTTGCTACAGGCAAAGGGTATCATTGGTGGGTACTGCATTCTTAACATGAGTCTTATTTTTAGGCATGTCTGAGTGACAGCTATCTTGGGACTGCAACAGAGAGAGGCTTGAAGATCAAAAGGACCACAGCTGCTTGTCCCGCAACTCTGGCGATCACCCGCTGCCAAGGCCTTAATTTGCTGATACAATCTGACCATTGACTCCAGTTCCCTGCTGTAGCCAGAGGCTTAAGCCACAGTAGACGCTGAAATGCGATTAAACTTATGCTACAACTTAAGTCTAGACTTCATCCACACCTCTCAACCATTGACTGATTGACACTGGCGTTATACGGCTACTGGTTGCCAAGGTACTTCAACTGGCACTTCCCTCTCTCGCTCTCTCTCTCTCTCTCCATACTAAGGCAAAGTCCATGCCCCTCACTAGGGGGAAGGGGAAGATAAGTGTCTAGTCTCAGGTGTTGTTACAGCTGTCAGACACCTTCCCCCACCAGCACCAACAATAAAAGAACTCCATGGGCAGGCTGTGGTTAGGAGCATTAGGAAGTGACCTCTTGATCAAATCCAGATGACAGTGCAAGAGTCTCAGAGAACTCAAGACTATAGACACCTAGAGAAGGTGGAACCAAAATATTCACCCACCACCGAAGAGTCATGCTGCTCTATTTCCTCAATTTAGCAAATTGTAATCCTGTTTCGACAGTCCCGTTTTCCCATCTATCTTCACTCTCTGCTTGTGGTCACCGGGAAGGAATGTTGCCAAAAAGCTATAGACGCCAGAATTCTGTGGACCAAGAAGAGATGCCACTTATCTGACTGGTAAAATCAATAGGCGGTTGAACATTTGGAAAATCGAAACGATCCCCGATCCCACCAATAACCAAAGAAAGAACCAGACTGGGACTTGTGCCATGGCCGTGTCTTTTGAATCTTGGTGTGACCACTCAAGGTGCCATCTAAAGCAAGTGTTTGTGAGGACACTTCTCCCTCTCCCTCTCGCTCTTCCCTTCGCTCTTTTTCACCCTCCATCCTTCCTCGCTCTATTAGACTGTGAGCTCCAATTAGCAATTAGATGGCGCCATTGTTGGAGAAACAATTTGTCACTTAAAACGTGACTCCTTAAGACGCTTGTGGTCTTTTTGGTCGAAAAAAGCGCCATTCGTCTGTGAGAGGCTTATTAGAGGAACCAAAACAGGGATCTTTGTGAGAAGGGCATTTTTCGTGTTACAATTAAGAGGTGGCGTTAAGAGGCAGAGAAGAATTGTTACTCCCATCTCCATATGCACCTCACGTTCACATGAGCCCTTTCAACACCCTGTGTATGCGAGCACGCACATGCAAACACACACTCACGGTTTTGCCGTCAGCCACATCTTCACCGGACACCAAGTTCGTGTCGCTTGTTTATCAGCTCCTCAGACTTTTTTTTTTTTTTTAATCGCTCCCTGTGGCAAAAGTGTATAACTGTCAAGCTCGGAATGGAGCAATGGGCAAGCGGCTTCAAGCTACAAAACTGCACACGTGCAACTAAAATTGGACAAAAAATAAATGGACTTACTAAGTCCTTTCTGAAGGAAATCAAAGGCAAGTCAAAGGTTCCGTCTATGTACATGAGAACCATATTTAAATGGTACATGAAAGGAAAGGTGTAATGAATCATACACACACTACAACCAGAGAAATGATACGCCCAGACACTTATTTCCAGATATGCCTTTCTTAACAAGGGGAAAAAAAACAAGGAGAAAGAGGTATTCTTGATTTTAGTAAGAAGAATACAAGCCCACCCACGCAACACGGCTTGGAGCTGTGTGCTACATTAAAAAAAAAAAAAAGAAAAAATATTTTGCACAGTAGGGAAAAGGGATTTATCCATTTCCCCATGTGCGAGGAGATATTGTTGCTTCTTTTCACAGGGGCCCGTGAAGAGCATGCAGCTTTTATTAGAACAGTTAAATATTTGCTGGTTGTGTGAGACGAGCAAAATTTATATCCTTTCGCTTACGCGCCCATATGCTTCCACCTGTTCGAACACTGAAACTCGCTCTCACAATCCAAAAAGCCACAGAACATTCTCCGTCCTGTTGTTTGAAGAAATGCAAAATTACAGTATGCATAACACTAACATGTGCCATTATACAGAACTACGCTGTTTTGATCAAAAGAAAGGTATCGCAGAACGGTTTATTAGAGACGTATCGCTACAAACTACAGCCCGAACCATCAGACTACGCAAAATAAAAGGGCTTGAAACAATTACCATGAGAACGAGTCGAAATGAGAAAGCGCACCAGGTAAAGTACACACTGCCGAGGGTTTCATTATGCTTTCATTAGACAGTCTCGAACAGCGTTTTATATCCAGGGAGGAATTATTGAAAAATAGGATCACGCATAATTAAACGCTTGGTCTTACCTGTAACGTTGAGAGAGACATCGGTCATCAGTTCCAAGAAAAGACGAAAGAGACAGAGAAAGAAAAAAACAGCTTGTCAGTGGATATACAGTACGGAGTCAGTTTACTGTATGTGAAATACATGTAACATGGGAAAAGAAACAGACTAAATATTTTACTTATACACTGAAATTAATATTTTAATTCAGGAAATACTTTCATATTTTATGCCAACAAATATTCTAATAAGATATTAATGCGTCCGATACATTTTTAATCCGGTCAAAATGAAATGGAGTTCTCGTTGGACCTTTCAATGTAACATTAGTGAACATAAGTAAATAAATTTAAATTCATTTCTCAGTCACAGAAAGGTGTGTGAAATTAAGAAATTGAAATTAATTACTTTTCCTTCAATTCATCTGAATGATATTTGTAACCATGGCCAGTTCCTAACGAATTACCTTCTGGTCTAGTGCGCATATTTCCAGTTAAACATGTCTGTTATTGCTTAAACCAATTTGCATTTAACCTAGATATCCTGTCCAGAAGGATTAATGCAGCGTTTGGAGCCAACATGGCAACCCTTGATTATAATCGCAAGAACTGTCTACTTACATATTTGTTCACACACATATGAGTATTTTACTCGTATTTTCCATCCGGGACATGGAGAACCAAAACCGTGACATAAATCTTTATATATCACTCGTGATGAAATTAATGAATTGTTTTGATAAATTTGGGTACTTTTTGTTTATGAATGTGTCTGTATAATAAAAGAAAATCACATACTGGCTTGAAGATATTTAGTTTTTCTTCTCCTCTTGAAAAACTCGCATTTTTCAGACGAAATATATCACGGATCTGAGTGACAGATATTGGCTGGCTTCTTTTCGTGGTATATCAGATATATATCCTGTTCAGCTAGCATGATATTGAACGAGTCGAAGACGAGTAGTTGAATGGAATATATTTGATATACGACGAAAAAAAGCCAGCCAATATTATTATTATGATACATACGCATTCCTTTCAGGTGTTCGACGCGTCCTTTTCTTTCAAATTTCTCTCAAAATCTTCCGTATTTAACGAATCAAACCTGGCGGCCATGTTTGTTTCCAAATTGTCACAGTCGCTCGCTAGCGCGGAAGTTTTACGTCTCCGACGTGTAGCGTCATGTTGTCTTGACAACCGTGCAATATCGTAAACCGTATCGTAAATTGGTTAGAGTGACGTAATACACGTAGGATAAGCGATACGCGAACGATATTGCATGCTATCAAACCAAATGAATGAAACCAGCTAGAAGGCAACAGAACTTGCGTATTTTTTGTGGACGTGCCCATATAATATAAAGAACATTACACGTGATATGAAGTTTATCTTCTCGTGTGGAAGAATAGATCACTCATTCTCTTTGCTCACTTGTGATATATACATTCACCGTAATGTTTTCCTTGATAATATGATAATACGGTTTCCCAAAAAATAAAGAAAAACACAACACAAGGTTCTTCACAGATAATGCCATTGATTTGGGACGCTATATAGAAATGTCAGTCACATCCTTTCCCTGCTTCATTATATATATTAACCCAGGCATATCCCTCCACTCCAAGCTTTCATTCATTCCCCTGTCTGAGACGTGCAAACAAAAGGCCCTCTCAGACAAGAGGTATGACCCCCAGGCAGCCTACAGGGTCACCTATTTCTGCCATGCCATCATCGTTCCCACGCTAACCTTATGCACTCATTAATGCTCAGTGCCAGCTGGGCCATTCGTTTCAGGTGACCTGTTCGATACGGTGCCATGAAGGTTTGAGGTAACTTGACTTCTTTTTCAGTACGACTGTTTTACTTCATGGCTTACCCACCCAGTTCAAGCATCCTCCCATGTGAGTCGACTGTGACTCCTGTAAACAACTCCGCACCCATTTTGACGCAAACCTCAATGATACCTCATCTACCTCGTGAGCAGTCTCGTTCGAGAAACCAAAGCTTGGTCACGCAAAACGCCGCCCATCCGCTTCTCGTCATGTTTTTGAGGGACTTGAGGTCAAATCAATGCAGCAGGAAGCTTCCCTGCGTGCAGTAAAGTCTCGTGTTTAGCGGGTGGCTATTTTCGACCCTGCGTTCTCTGTTCAGGGCCTGGTGCAGCTGACGCTCCTGCTCTCTCTGAGTGTTTCGGGCAGGACGTCAGCAGATCTTTTCATCCTTCGCAGTGAGGTGCAGTTATCACATAACCTCTGGAAAAGGGTGGGCACCAAGCCCAGCCTCTAATTAAAAGGGACAGACTGGAAGCAAACTTATTCTCTTAAATGTTTACATACACACGGCTGTGCGATGACAGCTCGCTGTCTCAACCCTGGCAAGGTGGCACCTTATTTTGTACAAGAACCTTTTCCTAGACAGAGAAACAGCAGCTGATGAACGTTTTACTCAGAATTCTGCCCAACAAACTTAAACTTCCCGCACACTTGCTTCTCCATCCAAACCTTTTCTTGAGCCATGGGAAATCATTTTGAGACTTGCTTATTTGGAGCTGTTTCTACAACGCCAATGGGCTTAGGTACAAACTAAAATACATTTAAAAACAACAAAAGGCAGCAACAAATTGTAACCTTTGTGAGTATTATAAGGTTCGTTCTCGCTTTCATTCCTAACCCAGATTGAGGTCACGGAATAAAAGGGATAAATAGTTGTATGAGGACAAATTTATAGATAAAAGTCATGCTTGGTGAGGAAGCTGATGAAACCACTCTGACCAACAGCTTTTGTTGGTCATGTAAACTATTCCTTGCTTCAGCTAAAAAGAGTGATCGCTGGCCTCTTGCTCATTAAGCTGCCCTTACATGACACGGGATAGAACGAACAAACCGAGCCAGCGGGCTGGAGATCTGTACGGCCGTTGCAAAAATGCCAGGACGCACTGCGGCGTATTTTTAGGCTGTGCATGGAAAAAAAGAAAATGGCAGCGCTTCTCTTCTCTTCTCTTCTCAGTGGTTCCCCAGTGCTGTTTTGGCTGTGGGGACGGCAGCCACCCGTTCTGCGGTGAAAACAGCACAGCCGACAGGAGCGTTTGAAGCTGAAACCCTCTTGGCTGTTGATCAAAAGGTGAAACGTATTACCAAGCATTGTTCACGTTCTCATTTTGAGTCCTGCTAATGCGAAACGAGACGGACCTGAAGAATTTATGAGGCTGTTGCATTGACAAGCTCTTACGTCTGTCGAGTTTCACGGGAACTTTAGGTAATCTCCGTCATCAATCTGGGATGGGTGAATACCACAACTAATGTACCATCGCAATTATTTCCAAACATAATGGACGAGAACAATTCAGTCGCCCCTCCTGCTTCGGTTCGGCTCCTCGTACGCTTGACTGTGACCTTTTCCTGCATCTGCTCCCTTTACGAGTGACACCAAAGGTACGCTGACAGAAGGGAAGGCGAAAATTCCTCGTTGATTGTATCTGGCTCGGGGTAATAAAGTTAGAATGAATTTTAGACCTGGCTCTCTTTGTAGTCACTTCAGCTGCTCTCTTTGGAAAACAAGTCAATCACTGGCCCGGGGTAATCTCGTTACCTGTGAAATGCATGCATGCCAGCTCCATTTGCAGGGCATTTGTGATTCAGAGACTTAACTCAAACAAAAAACAAGCTAAGTGATGAATACAGCCATAAATCCATCAACAGATCGTCCTGCTGCAGAGTTTCTTGCTTCCTGAGCAATCTTTTGTCGTCTACAAATACTTTCAAATACGTACAGAACTCAAGTTAAAAATCACGTTTTGGAAGTTTCAGTGAGCGTCAGGATGCTACTTGAGGAGACGCAGCACACCTTATTAACACCCTCTACATTTGCGCTGAACAATCTGTCTCACGGGAGCCCACGACATTCTGAAGCACCTTGTCAGATGCCGCCTGACCCGCTTGCTCCGCGCGGCGCCCCCCGGGGGAGAGAAGAAAGAAGAACGAAACAATGACGGAAAAGGGTTGTGTGCAGCCAAGAGGAGAAATGGGGGAGGGAGTGACAGCGACAGAGAAAGAGAATGGGAACGCTTCAACACTAAGCCTACCGTTCCACCGTTTCCTCCCCCTCCACACACACACACACACACACACACACACACACACACACACACACACACACCCCCAGACCATTGTACACCCGGGGGCTTTGCAGATAAATGGCCGCATGTTAACCACATTTGACGTGCTGCACAAAAGGGGACACCGCGGGTCCCATGACGCAACCTGCAACAACTAAATCCCCCCTCCAACTTCCCCCACTCTTACCTCCTCCTGCTCTACCCGTCCCGGACCAGGGAGAAAAAAAAGACACGAGGTACACTGATTGGGTGAAGCTAGGACGTCAAGTGCAAAGAGAGGGACAACAATTTGTCGCTAAGCTGTATAGGCTCTTTAGCTTTATGCCTGGCTGGACTTTTTGACCGAATGCCGAGTTGACAGATAAAGTAATGAATCACAGGACCTGTATGAGTTTTTCTTTCTTTTTTGGTTTCTTCGGACAAACCAACAATCCATCCTATTCCAGTTGTGCAGATGATCCCTGACAATCCTCGTTGTAACTTTGATTGTCACTCTTGATCACGAGCTTTATTTTTCAATACCTGTATACAGTAGCTACCTGTATCTTTCTTCATCTTTGTAATGAGAAAATGTTTCTCAAGTGTTTGGGATATCAGGCACCATGATGGCACCACAGATGTTACTCTGTAGCTTTCTTGCTTCGGAGCTCATTCAGGTACAAAAAATGACCTCTGTAACACCAGAGCATGGGAGCCAGGCACCATCTTCTCCCCTGCACCCACTTGCTCAGCCACCGAGCCAAAAAACAAAACAAAACAAAAAAAAAAAACAGGGGGACTTGCTTCACAGCGCCAGCACTAACCTTTTCAGCCCCATCACGTCTTTGATGCCTGACGGCCTGTACAAAAGCACCTGCTCCATCCCTGGAGAGCTCCTCTGGTCCCCCCCTGCTCCAACCCCTGCTGACCTCACTGGCATTCCATGCCTTTGGGGGGCCCTTCCCATGGCTACCTCTCTCCCTCAGCTGCCTCCGAAGCCTCCCACGGCTCAGTCCTCCACGTATCCCCACCCCCTCCGCCCCATAATCCCATAGCAAACACCTCGGCGGATCTAGGCGGCGTGAGGATGCACGAGACTTCTCAGCAAGCTCTGGAGAAAGGTGCTGAGCTGATAGGACCGTCGTGCGTGGGAACAAGGGAGGAGGGATACAGGCTGAACACCTCATTGAGATGCAAGGGGGTCACTAGCAAACCTCATAAAGTGACAAAGGCTTCCACAGGTTGATTTGGAGATGGTTGAAGTCTTGAGCTAGATAGAAAGCTTTTATTTTTTGTATACGATCCTGCATGCTAAGGTACGAAAATTAGCTGCGCGGATGAACTTAGGAACTTACTAAAGAAATATACGCATCATGTTGCCTTCTTAAACAAAACTGCAGCGTCATTCGACTGAACATGTCTCGAACTCAGCATGGGTTTTATGTGTATGTGTGTAAATGAGAAGGAGGGACGGAGAGAGAGAGAGAGAGAGAATGTGAGAGAGATATAAATGCATGCAAGTGGGTGGACAGCTGTGTTCTTTCAGATAAACTTACAATTAGAGACGGGTTTCCCCTCTCTCCTTTAAGCCACTACTGGCATAATATGACAAGAGGCATCTCCATTACAACACATATTCCATTCACAGCGAAGGCCACAATGTGATTAGCGCCTAATGCCCATGTGAAATGCGCAGATTAAAACCGAATGATACCCCTTGAACATGCATGCACCTGCACAAAATACAGAAGTCGCCCCTCTCAAATCCCAACACTCGCTGGCAAATATAAGCATTAATACTTATTACCAAGTCAATACGATGTCGCTTTCGACTTATTTTACATAACAAGAGTTCAGTGAATCAGAAGTGGGTGGAATCCATAAGCAATGCCTGTTATTAATCGTGCTGGCCTGATTCTACCCCTTCTTGCCATTTTGGTGTAAGGCACCTTCACCCCTTCCTTATCCTTAACATCCTCTCAACCGTCCTTCAATCTCCTCCTCCTCCTCCTCACTCACTGCTCAGTCTGCCCAGTCGCCACTGGAAGATAGTGCGCTAATTGCAGACATGCCAGGCTAGCACCATAATAAGGCTGGAGTGGGGTGGGTTGGTTGGTTGGTTGGTTGGTAGGATGGGTGGGGGAGACATTAAGCATGGCTTGCTCATTTGTGGGGACGGCTGAGGAAGGTGCCACACATGAATATTTCATTAGCTTTAATTGCTGAGGAACACTTTCTTTATGGCAGTCTCGCCAAAGAGGCCGCCAGCGGTAATAACGAGGCTTGGCCCATTGTAAAACTTGAAAAGCTGATGGCATCAAGACCTGTGATTTTGCCTGCCTGAAAAGGTAGATTCACATTTGCCATCTGGATCCATGGCACACATGGCAATACGGTTTCACTCCTCCGTACCAGTTAGAGGACAATAAAGCCCTCATAACATTTCTCGTAGGTTTCTCTGGACTGTTCTTGCAACTTAAGGCATCTTTAGTTCATTATTAAAAACAAACAAATAACAACTAATCGCAGAACCTTGCATGCCATCCACGTCTCAGACAATCCACAGACCGTCCTGCACCTCCTAGACATTCTGTCAAATGCCATATTAAAGCTCAGGTTTCAATACAGCTCAGGTTAAGCGCAGCAGCAAACGCGAAGCTTTGCACAAGGTTAAGGAAGCTCATCCTGCACTCCTGTCTTCCACTGAGCTACTTACTGTATTCTAGCTTTGACATGGCCGTCAGATCCAATCCTTCTGAGCTGTAGTGCTTACACGAAGGAAGGGGATCATTTAGCTCAGGAATGTAAAGCACAGGACATCCTCCCTGATAAGGCGCATGGCATGCTTTGCCTGGGGTTGTGGGCCAGGAGTTATCGGCTCGGAAGGCAGCGAGTCAGCACTACGCTCTGGCCCTGGCTTCCGTGAGCAGAGAACCTCCTCATTACTTTAATTGCTAGACCTATAACCCAAAAAAATAGTGCCCTGTAATCTCTAGATCCAAGCACCCTGTTGGTGGGCAATTTGCTGAAACTGCAAGGAGTAGCAGGGCCAGGGGAAAAAAACCCCAAACAAACAAAGATGAGACCAGCGCTCGGCACTGAATCGAGGATGTTTGCTGACCAGGTTGGTTGACTGGTTCATGGAGAAATCAATTCGTCTGCAGCAGCAAAGAGTGACAGTAGGTCTGTCCATCAAGCAGCAACCAAGAAGGAATGATGTCAGTGACTAAGGTGACTCTGTTGTGTGTAACGCCTGCCATTTGCCAGGTTTATACCATTCCCATATTCCTACAAGGAAAGAGCCACCAGATGAAGGTTTGAGTCCCTCTGGTGTGCTATAATCACCCAAGAGAAGTCAGGGAAGCTAGTTGATGGCTTCCTGGATCGCCAACCCTCAACTATGAGCACAGCAACAGACAGACAGACAGACAGACAGACAGACAGACAGACAAGGAAAAGAAACCATGACCTAACTGAAACGAAGGGCATATCTAATTCAAGCCCTGAACGATTCCTGTGATTCTGGGGCCTGAAGATGAAAGATCCTGTTCCACTCTGTAATCTCTGCAAGCAATGTGTTACTTATCCACACTATCACAGGGCTGTATCTGTACATACTCTGCAGCTGTACGAAGGGAAACTTGCGAATGCAGGTGATTGGCCAGCATAGCGATCCATCGACAAGCTTTCAGGCCACGATATAGATCTGGCACTAGGTGGGGAGCGCTGTTATCAGTGTTGGCTTCACGAGGCACTCACCCATGCACGAGAGGTCTGGATTCACAGATGTCATGACACCTTAATCCACCGATCCGTTATTGATTGTTCCATGTGGCAGCAACCTTGCCGGAGGTGTTCCACTAATCAAACGGAAGTGCGCACTAGGAAAGAACATCTGAGCGAGTCGGCTAATATCAATCCATACCTTTGATAGTCATGAATTTTAACCACAAAGTATGACCTAAAGATATAAAAGGCATGAAAATCGGCCTTTGATTATTCGCAGGAAGCGGATCGTAAAAGAAAAGCAGCGTTCCATTTTAAGAGCATCCAAGTTTTACTCATACATGTATGTACACACACAGTACATACATACATATGCCCATTACTGATGGAACCTTATTCCTATTCATTATCACCGAAACTGTTTTTTCTGCAGCCTGCAGTGACATACCTCATTATTGACCTTGGTAAATCCTCACTGTTTAGGCTAACGGCGGTGCGGCGCCACAAAATGTCACGCCGCTACACTGTACTCGCTCATGAAGAAAATGTGCACATGGTTACACGCAGGGAGGGAGAAAGGGGAAAGGAAACTCACAACAAACCCCCGTCTGTCACCTTGAACCACGCGCACAAACCATCAACAACAGAACACCTCAAACCAAACAGCTGATAACAGCCGAGCAGGCACCAGGAACTGTTGAAACATTACATTCAGCGTTGACTAGATGGGGAGAGAGCGCGTAGGTGTTTGGGTCCAAGCTCATCACAGCAAACACAGGAGCAGCCTTTGTCTGCACAGAAACAAACACTTCTGCATTTGCAGCTGTATCATCTCGAAGGGAGTGGGAGGGCAAGAGAATGGTGGAGGGGGTCAGACCCCCGACTGTAAATTGCTCATTCTGGTTAGTCACAAGTGACATAGGACTAACAGGGCCTTGGGTGGCATTCTCCTGTCCCTCTTAGCAGTGACAGATGTTATGAGGACAGGGGAGGATAAATCTCTCTCTCTCTCTCTCTCTCTCTCTCTCTCTCTCTCGACCCGAACTCTAAGGGGGATGGGCTTGATGAAGCTTAACTTAGTACTACACGTCCTATGTAAAGTGTTATGCACAGGTTTTCAACCTCCATCCATAAGTACACTAATCTCTCAGGCCAGGAATCAGCTCAGGGTGTAAAAAGGAGGCGCATCTCTTTCGGTAATGTAGTTGCAGTAGATAGCCTTTAGCTTTAACCAGGCTCCCTAGGCCACCACGCTGCTTAATGCGATAATGCGGCAGCCCGGTTCAGCTTTAGGCCTCCTGCACCCCGGCAAACAAAGGGCTCCCTCTTTCCAAACGGAGCCTCGTCCCCTCCCCAGTTGTCCATAGGTGTTTGCTGAAGTAAATCGGCCTAAATCCTGCACAGCTTGGCCCAGCTGAAAAGGGAGGGGGGGATCTGAATGAAGGTGTACAGATAATCTCCTTTTCTTTACAACAACAAGAAAAAAAAGTTGAAGGGAGTGGGGGCGAAACAGATAAAATTAGGAATTCATATCACATGCTTCATTTGAGTGCTCTTGCATCCTCCCCTCTCTCTCTCTCTCTCTCTCTCTCTTTCGGTAGGTCTGTAGATTTGCATTTGTGATCCCTGACCTATTGAGGTGCAAGGGGGAAAGGCGAGTGAAAAGCTGCCACAATAAACGGTGTCTCGTCCGTCACTGAAAAGGCGCAGGCTTTTAGCCCCTGACAGGACATTCTGTCTCTCTTACTAAAAGAGATGTAGCTGAAGAAAGTCAGTGACTTGAGAGTGACATCTGTCTGGCGACAGATACAGACCCGTCTGCATGCAGCAATGTCCAAGGAGGCAGCTGGTCCAGGATGAGGCTCATCATATTGTTCAGTAAATATTAAATATTCCTGATAAGTACGCCTAACAGAGGCAGAGTAGCGAGAGAGAGAGAGAGCGGGACCTGGAAGTCGGAAAATGGAATCTGGACACTCTTGGACACTTGTGAAATTGCTTTTAAGGTCCATAAAACGATCTGTTGCTTTCTCGAAGCCTTGTGTCCTTCTTACTTTGTTGTTCGGTCTCTGTTAATTAATAGCTCAGGAATGGCATACATACAGTAACACTATCTGTGCCATTAGTAAAACAGCCCAGACTCTGGGACGAGGCGACAGACTATTGTGGGCTGCGTAACCAGGGGAAGTTTAACAATCGTGTAGAGACACCAAAGTTATGTCACTCTCTACCTCTCCACCTCCTGCTCTTCTCTTTGCCAGGCATAATTTCTACTTTTCTGCCTCTTTCCTCTTGCTTTCGCTTCTCTCTCTCTTTCTCTCTCGTGCGCAGTCTTTTCATCTTGGGCTTTGGGATGCTGAAAGCGAGAGAGTGGCCTAGCAGCAGTGAAAGGGCTGAATTGTGATTAAGAAGGAGGAGAGGAGCTCCTTTTCTTTGTTCTACCCTCGGGGGTGTTTACTGAGGGGGAGTGTGGCGGAGGAGGGAGAGAGGGAGCGAGGGAAAGGGAGAAAAAGGGATAGAGACTTGGTGGGGTGGGGGGGTGGGTGGCTGAAACATGGCAGAGCAGATATGAAAGGCATTCAGGTCAGGGCGGATGGGAGCAGAAGTGGTGACAGTAATGGTGACGGCATGTGCGCGTGTGTGTGTGTTTATGAATGTAAATATGGGTGTGGGATGACTAGGGTGAAAGTTGTTGAAATATCATCTCATTTTTTATTTCCAATTACAAGCTTTTTTCCCTTACTTATTTCACGGAAATGAGGAAAGGACAGAGTGAAAGGTGTCTTACGCAGCTGCCAGGACAATGGCCTAGTTGTGTGAGAGACGGTACACTGGGCTCCCTGGCACTGCTGATTATAAGAGCATGCCAATGAGATGCCCAGATGACAAGCCATTGTCTTAGCTCTTTGTCTGGGCGAACCTGCTAACCTCGTTGAAACGGTCTCAAATCAAACACCGGACAGTGTTTCTTTTCAGAAGAATGAATGATTTAATCTGAACAGTGTGACTAAATTAAGGAGGAGAGGGGGAAAAACAGGCTAATTAATTCAAGAAATTTAGTGTGGGCCATAATTTTTGACCCAAAGCAAATATTTAGAAGAGTAATACATTTCCTCTTCAAGATGAGGAAAAAGAAAAAAAAAAAATCACTGAGATGTTCGACAACAAAAATGTCCACAGCGACGGTTCTCCTTCTCCACATTATTCATGACTCAAGCTGAAGTTTAGACGCATGCTCCTAATACACTTGCAAAAGTTAAAGCACAGATAACCATGTATTACTGACAGTTTAGTCAGTAACAGCTGAACGCTATGCCTTTACATGCACACGGATTAAGTTACACACTCGGGCCTTAAACTGCCCTCCCATTGGGCACTACAAAAAAGGAGGTGTGGCCAGACACACAGACACAGGACCGAGCACAGGGTCCTAAACCTTACTAATTACTCATACTGCTATACGAAATAATCCACCCCCAAAAAATTATACAATAACTCCAGGAAACCCCCCCCAGAGTCTAATTTATCGAAAAGTCCTTTAAACATTTTAAAGTATAGTTTTGAAAAGTGGGTCTTTTTAATTCTACGCTGTAACAATTGTTTTCGCTGACGGATCATGCAAGACCAGGAGACAAACACACACTGAGGGCTGCTTTAACTCAGACAAGATCAAAACAAATTCTCCGGTCCTTGTATAATCATAGCGAAACATGGCTGTTTAATTTTTATCATCCAGTGCAAATAATAATAATAATAATAATAATAATAATAATAATAATAATAATAATAATAAATTACAGGGTGATGCACTTAAACAGGCTCTTAAATAACTTGTGAATGAATCTATTATTATTATTATTATTATTATTATTACAAAAAAAAAAACAATAACGCTCTTGGACTCCTCATGATAATGCATCACAATTCAACATGATTATTGTCACGCATGATCACATCAGTAGGACACATCACCGAGCCAAAACAAGCGCATGGCTGATTACTCCTGTCGTCTCCAACCCCTTCATCACCCCATGTTGTGTTGAACAGAGTAACACTGTTTCGCACCACTGACTTTGTCCTGGGTCATAAAACAAGCCGGGAGCTGTATTTAGGGTTCGCATCATTTTTCCCTCCCTCCCTCACTCCCTCCGTCCATCAAGTAATCAATACACAGCATTTAATAGTTGGATGAGAAGTTAATAAAGTATTCGGGTCAGTGAGTGACTCTTCAGTGTCTCTCTTTAATATTTTAAATAATAATAATAATAATAATAATAATAATAATAATAATTATTATTATTATTATTATTATTATTATTATTATTAT
>JANZLB010000028.1:18360440-18378361 GCA_026167865.1 Notarius quadriscutis
AACTGCTGATCTCCTGGGGTTTTCACACACAACAGTCTCTAGAGTTTACACAGAATGGTGCGAAAAACAAAAAACACAGAGTGAGCGACAGTTCTGTGGGTAGAAACAAACGCCTTGTTGATAAGAGAGGTCAGAGGAAAATGGCCAGATTGGTTCAAGCTTTTTTTTTTTGCCAGGAAGGCTATAGCAACTATTTACAACCATGGTGAACAGAAAAGCATCTCAGCATGCAACAGCAGGAGAACACATTGGGTTCCAGTCCTACAGCCAAGACCAGGAATCTTAGAATCAAGAACAAGTTCCTGTTAAAGTAGCCGGTGAGTGTATGATGTAATATACACTCACCGGCCACTTTAATAGGAATATTTGCACCCTTGACCAGTATGTAGCACCAAGGCAATGAATGCATAAAATCATGTAGGTGCAGGTCAAGAGCTTCAAACGTCCCAATGGGACAAAACAGCAGAACGCCACATCAGGTCACACAGACAATTTAATGTCAAAGCAATGTATTTTCACGCTTCTGCTGTACAGTTTCGGTGAACCTGTGCCCACTGTAGCCTGAGATTCCTGTTCTTTGCAGGAGTAGAACCCGGTGTAGTGTTCTGCTCAAGGTTCAACACATTGTGAAATGCTTTTCTGTTCACCAAAGTTACTGTAGCCTTCCGGTCAGCTTGAACCAGTCTGAATATTCTCTGACTTCTCTCATCAAAAAGGCATTCCTGCTTGCAGAGCTTCCGCTCACTGGAACTTTTTTTTTTTAATTCACACCATTCTGTGTAATCTCTAAGAGACTATTGTGCATAAAATCAGGAGTTCTGAAATACTCGATCGAGTCTGCCTCGATCAGACACGAATACTGCACTTTTTCCCCATTCTGATGTTTGATATGAACATTAACTGAAGCTGTTTTTATGTTTTTATGCATTGCTCTACTGCCACATGATCGGCTGATTGGATAATTGCATAAATGTGCAGGTACTGGATACAGGTGTTTCTAATAAAATGGTCGGCGAGTGTACAATCAGGTTAAGTGTTTGCGCTGTAAGACTTTATGAACTGTTCAGGTCCAAGATGCATCTCATCCAAGGATTAATCCATTCTATGAATGCTACTTACGAAGCACAGATATATCTTCTAAAATGTGGCTTTTAGCACGTCAAGTTTATTTTTTATAGCGCTTTTAACAATCGATATTGTCGCAAAGCAGCTTGACAGAATTGTAATGATTTTAAACATGAGCTAATTTTATCCCTAATCTATCCCCAATGAGAAGCCTTTGGCGATGGTGGCAAGGAAAAACTCCCTCAGACGACATGAGGAAGAAACCTCGAGAGGAACCAGAGTCAAAAGGGAACCCATCCTCATTTGGGCAACAACAGACAACATGACTATAACATTAACAGGTTTTTTTTTTTAAATTTACTGTTTATTCATTTTCTTTTAATAACACACACACACACACACACACACACACACACACACACACACACACACACACACACATAGATGTGCCAACGAGGCACAAAACAAGCAACATAACATGACAAGGGGAGGATTTATGCATTAAGTAAAACGGCAAAGTCAGCATAAGCACATCATACATAGGGAAAAAAAAACCCTCTTATTAAAGGGTTTGACCTTATCTTTGCATTCTATCTGAAATCAGGTCTTACACTTGACACATAGCTGAGCCATTTCGATCAGTTCTCTTAAAAAAAAAAAAGTTTGGTTCCTTAGTCTAAATGTAATTCTCTCCATAACATATATATGATAAATTATATCAATCCACTCGTTTATTGTTGGTCTGTCTTTTTTAAGCCATTTTCTGGTCAGAGCCTTTTTACACCCCACTAACAACACTCTCAAAAGGTATTTGTCCTGCTTTGTATATTCAAGTCCTTCCAGATCACTTTGAAATTTAAAAACTTTTTCCTTTTAAAAACAGCCTCCAGGACCCCCAGAATTTCTCTCCAAAATGGAGCCACAGAGGGACAGCCCCAGAAAATGTGAAAATGATTTGCTGAGGTATACCCACAGGACCTCCAGCAGGCAGTCTGATTGGAATACTTGGTCTTTTGTGCCAGAGAATGAAAGAATCGAGTCGCGTTTTTCCAACTGAATTCCCTCCAGGAGGGGGAGCTTGTCACTGACCACTGCTGTCTGCAAGTCCTGTCCCACTCTTCTTGTGAGACTGTGAGGCCTCCCTCTGCTTCTCATCTTTCCTTAATATCCAAAGTATGATCACTTTTGAGATTTTGAAGAATAAGTATAATTTGGATATTATCTGTTGGAAGATGACATTCCTGTAGGCTCTTTGAAAAATGTTGAGAATTTCTTCCCTCCCTGAAATAATGTCCCTTGGGAATTTCCTACTCATGAAATCCCTAATTTGTAAATATCTAAAGTGATCTTGATTTTGAAGACCAAATTTCCCTTTTAGGTCCTGGAAATTCATGACTATTCATGACCTGATATAAGAGAGTGCAGTTTGCTGTAAGTCCGTTTTCTGTCTAGTTTTTGAACCTTGTCTCATAATTGTTTGGTACAAAATCTGGGTCACATGCAAGCCATTTAAACATTTCAGTTCCTCTCCTCAATTAATATTTTTTAATTACTTCCCCCCATGTTTTCACAGAGCCCATTATCAATGGGCTATTGGGGTCTGAGAGATGATTAGTTAATGAAGGATCTCCAACTAAATTATTAACTGGTAGTCCCTTTCCCATTGTCATTTCTATTTCTTTCCATTTTGATCTATAATTTGGAGTACACCATCCCACCAGTGGCCGACTTTGAGCTGCTCCATAATAATTTCTCAAACAGGTGAGGGCTAATCCACTTTTCTCCTTTGGTAATTGTAGAGTTTTATATTTTATTCTTGGCTTCTTCCCTGCCCATATGAATCTGGAAAGAATTTTATCCCACTCTTGAAAATATAATTCTGGTTTCTCTATTGGTATTGAGTGAAATAGATATAAAAGTCTTGGTAAAATGTTCATTTTAACTGAATCTATACGAGAACTGATATTTAGGTAAGGAATTATCTTCCATCTATTGATATCTGCTATAATTTCTTTTTTGAGGGGGCCATAGTTAATTTCTTCTAGTTCTGATATGTCTAAAGGCAGGAGAATTCCCAAATATTCAATATATTTTTTGTCCCAGTCTAGATGGGACATGGAACGGAGACATTGAGGGGGATAAAAACGAAAGCTAAGGACCTGTTGTTGTTGTTGTTTTTTTTAATTTAATTTATACCCTGAGTATGACCCATACTCATCTAAAATAGACATCAACGCAGGCCAAGATTCTACTGGGTTTGAAAGACTAACAAGCACGTCATCCGCGAACAGGGCCAGGTTTTGCTCACCTGCTGCCATGTTTATACCTGCGATCTTGTTGTTCTGCCTGATCCATTGTGCCAATGGCTCAATAAAAATTGCAAATAGGATTGGACTTAGGGGGCAGCCCTGTCTTGTTGATCTCTCCAGCAAAAGTGAGTCTGTGAGCTCCCCGTTGATTTTTAGCTTAGCGGATCGTTTATCATAAAGGGCTTTTAACGTGTTAATAATTACTTGATTAAAGCCGAATTTCTCCATAGTGTTGAATAGGAATTTCCATCTGACAGAGTCGAATGCCTTTTCCGCATCTAGACTAACAAACATGGCCTGTATTTTATTTTGATTTATATGTCTAATAATTTGTAGGGATCTTCTAATATTATCATGTGTCTGAGGCGCAAGAACAAAACCTGTTTGATCCATATTGATTATTCGGGGTAGAATTTTTTCAAGTCTCTTTGCGATAATTGAAGTAAATAATTTATAGTCCAAATTAAGCACACTGATTGGTCTGTAGTTTGCACAGTCTAACTTGTCTTTACTTCCCTTGGGTATAACTGATATAATCGCTTCTTTCCATGACGGAGGGGTTTCCCCTTTAGTCAGGGCCCAGTTGAATGTTTTTAATAAAATAGGTGTCAAAACCTCCTTCAGTTTCTTATACCACTCTGAACTGAATCCATCCACGCCTGGGGATTTATTAGCTTTGAGTCTTGAGATTGCCGAGTAAATTTCTTCTTTTGAAATTTGTGAAGCTAATATTTTATTTTCTTCTTCTGTGAATTTTGGAAGATTTAAAGATTCGAGTAGTGACTCCATTTTCTGGTCAGTACTGACTTGAGGTTGTGAATCTAATTTTTCATAAAAGAGTCTTTTATTTCCTGAATTTGGTGATGAATAACCTTGGTTTTTGGGTCCCTTATCTTGTATATTGCATTGTCTGTCTGTTGTTTTCTTAGTTTGTATGCTAATAGTTTTGAATATCTGCTGCCCCCTTCGTAGTATTTTTGTTTTGTGTATAACAATTTCTTTTGAATCTCTTGAGAGTATAACTCTTCAATCTGATTTTTTTTCTTTTTTCTTTCTATTTTAACCTTTGGGTCTGTTGATTCTTTATGTTCAGATTCCAGGTTTTTGAGTTCAGTCTGTAATGTCTTAAGTTTTACTTGCCCCTTTTCCACCAAATCAGTTCCAGGGCTGGTTCGGGGCCAGTGCTTAGTTTGGAACCGGGTTTTCTGTTTCCACTGACAAAGAACTGGTTCTGGGGCCAGAAAAAACGGTTCCAGGCTAGCACCAACTCTTTGCTGGGCCAGAGGAAAGAACCGCTTACGTCAGTGGTGGGGCGGAGTTGTTAAGACCAACAACAATAGCAAGACCGCGAAAGGGCGCCATTTTTAAATAAGCGATGAGATATTATGGATGCAGTAAAGCAGCAGTCATCCATTATTATTATGTCGATGTTTGTGCCAAGGTTTATGCAAACGCAGCGACGTAACTGACGTATACAGTGACGTAATGATGTCACTTAGCGCCCTGAACTATGGAAAAGCAAACTGGTTCTCAGCTGGATTGCAAGTTGAACAAGTTGTGAACCAGCACCAGCCCTGGAACTGATTTGGTGGAAAAGGTGTGTGTGTGTACCTTTTTAGGGCCAAAAAAAAGGTACATACATGTTCCCAAGCAGTATAAAGAGTACAGATAAGTACCCTAGACGGTACTGCCCCAGTGACAAGCCATTGTATCCCTAAAGGTACAATCATATAGTTTATTTTCAAAGAGAGTGGTACCACTCCAGCACCAAGGTAAAGAGCGTTTGGTACCTTTAGTTCTGAGAGTGGACCAGCTGGGGGCAGTGTAACTCTGTCAGTGCAGGATGGAGACAGCAGGACACAACAATGGGCTCCTGAGCGAAATTAAATTACACTGTGATTCATGAGCTTTAGTGGACTGTTGAAGCAGACCATCCTTCAGAAACACTATTTTTAATTATTTCCTTCGAATTGACAAACACACCCCACGTATGACACCGTGGTGAGTAAAACACACGTTCAATTAACAGGTCTCGAGTCTAAAAACAATCCAATAATTATCTCAAAACACCACAACCCTGACCAAATCAATGGCATGAGAAGTGTTTCAGGAATATATTTTCGATCAGATCTCACGTGGATGGATCGTTTTATTTTATATTATATTTGGTTCAACAGCTGTCAGCAAGTGGTGTGCAAATTTTAATAACATAATGACCAGACGCGCTGCTTGGGGCCCCCTGGCCCAGGGTCCCCCTGGAGAGTCGGGGCCCGAGGGCTTATTTATTTTGTTTTTTACCATTGTATTTTCACATTTGGAATTAAAAAACTTTGGTTTCATCCATTTTCCGTTGGTATCAGATTATAACATATTGGTGATGAACGCTGATCAGAAGGGCCTCCTGGAAATTTTTGCTTGGGGCCACAACAGAATCGCGTCTGCCAGGCAAGTTAACAGATGAGGTGAGAAAAGATGTGGTTTAAGAGGAAAACGCATCTTCCTAGCGAAGTCACTAAAAATTGATCCATCTGATCTTACTTTCCATTGTTCATCGGAAAGCCTTATTAATCCGACTCATAAAACCGCAAGGGTGTTACCATGGGTCAATAGATATTACCGTCAAATAATAGTCATCCATTAAAGCGGAGTGATATGGCACCCGTAGGGTTTAATTGGAAATTCATGGAGACACTGACAGTAACAATATGACAGCCGAGGGTGAAGAGTTGACATGGAGGCCTAATTTAATTCCGACTCAATCTGTAACTGCAGCACTTTAAGCAGAGTCAAGTGTGGAAATGTCTGCTGAGTGTCTACTGGGAAAATAAGTGGAGGAAAAATGACAACATTTGTCTCCCAAAGCTTTCGACACACTCTGCTTGACTGGATTGTACTGTACATCATCTCATACTTGACGGAGTAACAATCGTGTGTGGAAAGACTTTATTGGGCTTCGAGAGAGCAATAAAACAATTAAAGCATAAAGTTCACAATTCTGCTGCTATTTTGACGGGTCTATTTCACAGAGCGCACGGTTCTCCGGCTGATGTTTGATTTAATTACTCATTAATAAGCTCAATGACATCGTGATGAAGATCTCGGATTTTTTTTTTTAATGAAAAAATAAAAGGCTTTGGCACGAGTGCACTCTCTCGGGCTGAGATTCGACGTAGCCAGCTGGGCAGGATTCTTCTTGCGCTAAATTGCTTTGACGTTATTAAGGAAAGGTGGGGAGAACAGTAGCGGGGGGGAAGAAAGAGGGAAAAATCTAGATAAACTGTAGGGCAGTTTGGAGAGATGAGGTTGGAAGAAGGTTAATGTAGCAGACAAATGGGCCAATAAAGGGAATATTGAGATGAATAGCAGCCGGCAGAGCAGCAGATGACAGGCCCAGGCAGGCATGCTAACAAAGCCACGATCTGATAAATGTGAACTAATAGAGACAGCAAGCTGCTCCACTGAGAGAAGAGATCTTTAAAAAAAATTATAAAACCGGCAACAGTTCTGAGCGAGGGAGGAATAACTCATTTTCATCTGGCATAAAGATGTCATTTGGTGTAAACATTTATTGGTTTTCAAACTGAAATAAAAATGACACCAGTAAACATTGAACAACCTTTCAGGATCCACACATTTTCTTTGAGAAATAAAAGAAAAATATATTTATTTATTTATTTATATATATTTATATAGCGAATTGTATAAATGTGCAAATTGTGTTTTTTTTTTTTTTTTCCAGTGACCCAGTATATAATTTTTTTTAATTTTTAAAGATTTATTTTGAAAATCAAAACTTCTGACAAGGAGGAAGAGAATCTGAGACAGGTGGAGTAGAACCATTTGAGATGAGGATTATTAAAATAGCGGTGAGGAGTGGACGATTTGCAGTGACAACTTAAATAAAGTTAAAATTCAGGGATGTCCACAAAAAAACAAACAAAAAAAAAAAAAACAGCCTAATCCCAACATTCAATGGAAAGGAAAACAATTGAATTATTCAGCTACTATATAAAATTATTTACAAAACAATGCGTGGGTCGTCATTTTACACTAGACACTGAGGCGTCTTTGTTTTCCTTTCTCGGAGAAAAGCAAAGTCGGCCTCTGATCGAAGGCACAACATGAGACCCACTGCGTAGCACACAGGTGACTCCATGATCTGACCACACCGAGGGGGTGATGGCTGGGACGGAGGGGCAGCTGTGCACCAGGAGGGCCTCAGACAGGGGTGAATGTGATCAACGGCGTCGGACTGGACTGATAACAGAATTTTTTTTTTTTTTAAAAGGGAGAGAGATAAAATAAAAAAACAAAAAAACAAATACAGGTTGCCCTTTGATATGTTACAGTTAATTAAATATAGAAAGGACATTATATGTCTGAACTGAAGTTCATTTTCCTTTTCCCAAAAGCATCAGAAAGACATCTCTCACCCCCCTGCAACCCGAATGTGTGTGTAGACATGTGGGAGGAAAAGAACACTTTTTTTTTTTTAAAACCAAAACAAAACTGGGCAACTCAGAGTCAGAAAGGAGGAGGAGGTGAGGGTGACCGTGAGGATGAGGATGAGGAAAGCAGGGGTGCTGGTGCTGTAGGGTCATGGTAGGGGTCAGTTACGGTTAACGCTCTCGCTGAGAGTCAGCCCTCTCTACTCCAGGCCACGCCGCTCACTGTGTCTTCTGCGGAGGGGGAGACTGAAGGGTGCCAGGCAGGCACTGTGGCAGGTCTTTTGCCCCTTGGTCTTTTGCACTATGCCTCGAGGGGACTGTGGACAGGATGGTATAGGTGGGGGCTGGCTCAGAGGACGGGCGCTGTACGTACGCGGCCCACCCTGTACAGTTTCCCCTGCAGGTGGTCGGCCTGTGCATGACTGACACCCTCGGGCAGCTCTGTCACCGCCCATGGCCATCTACTCACTGCAGGAAAGGGGCAGAGAGAGAGAAAAAAAAAAAAAAAAAAGTGTTCAGCACCATCACTTCAGTTTTATCTCTCTCCATCTAATTAATGCACTATACAATGCTCAGCTCATTATTTATACATGGCCATGTCTTATTTTTTAACGTTTTGAAAAAATCTCTTGACCTCATCACAAATTCAGTCTGCTCTGACAAAACTTCACGCACCCTCAACGGCTAATTAGCAGCTTAAACGAGAGGACAGTAAAGCTTAATTTCATCCATTTTACTCAAACAGACTTGACGTGTTGCATTTTTACCACATTTCTTTTGGCGGTCACCATCGACAGCTGTGCACTTACCGACAAAACTTGACTCTCGCATGGATTAACATTTCTTTCAAATGCTGCCTGGGGCTTCAAGACCGTTTAGTTCTATAGAAAACACACATTGCTATTCTATTTTTAAATTAGGTCTAAAGCTTTGGGAGACAGAACAGGCTAGGGACGGGTGATTTCATATTTAGGCCAATGTCACTGCTCCTGTTCTCTTTCTTCTTGCGTGTCCTCCCATTACGGGCTTCACCTACACTGAGATCTGTCGAGAGCGCCTTCCTGGGCCCCTTCCTGCCTCGACCGCCATGCCGAATTCCCACCGGGCCCTAAATGAAAGAAGAAAAGAAAAGAAAATATGACTGTGGGGAAGAAAGAGACAGGTTCTCTCAACCGCTCATGGAGCTTTGTGGCTCAGCACCGGCTGTAATGATTCGCGCTCTGTGGACTCCAGGGTAAGAAGTGTTTACCTGGTGATTGGTGACCATCGAGGGTGCGTGGAGCAAAGGAGGACGAATCTGCGGGTTGTACTGAAGAGGCTGACCGAGGAGAGGGTACCGTGCATCACCTAATCGGAACAACAGGATTAACAATTAATTGTCACTTATCATGATGCAAGTGTTCAGACTCAAAAGAAAAGAAAGCACCACGTACAACCTGATAACATTGTCGTCTAATATCAGTCAAACCTACAGAAACTTCCTGAAGTCTGTTGCTATTTTTATCATGCCTTGATCGAGCTCGCCGAGCAGCCGAACTCACCTTGCCCTGGGACAATGGATCTGGAGAACTGAGGCATGATGGGAAGAGAAGTGAGGCCGGGCCGGACGTTCTTGACGTTCGTTATGTGGGACGGAGTGGGTGACTGAGCTGGGGATGTGGACGGGCTGCCGAGCTGAGTGCTGCTCTGGAAGGCATGACGGCATGCAAAGATTCAGCACTCCAACATGGTTTCACAAAGGAAAGAAAAAAAGAAGGGATTTGAGACGAGGCTCACTTGGGAACCGTCCAGAGTGGAGATGTCGGTGGATTTCTGGCTGCGTTGATGGTCCAGGCTGTGGTACTTGTTGTGTTTCCACTGTGGAGGCGAGTGCGGCCGTGGCTGCTGACCTGGAGGTAATGTGAGCTGCATCATCACCATGCCACTACCTGGAGGTGGAGGAGGCACGCCTGTACACCACACACACACAAAATGAGATGTCCTGTTCAAGCTTAATACAGGCTGACCACAGGGTCGATCTCTTTATTAACAACGGACTGCCATTCGCTATGATGAATTTGATTCATGTACGCATCCTTGTCTACACTTAATGCGCTCGAATCTATTGCTCTATCAGGCTGTGACTGAAGGCAACGTGCTCAACAGTAAAACTGAATTCGGAAACGCAGAGCCGTTAAAATATTTCACTAACAATTTCATCTCATGAAAGGTTGGAGAATTTTAAAGAAAAAAAAAAAAAAACTTGACCCCATTTATGAAAGGCTCGGAAAGCTTTTCACTCCGTAATTACTCTTTTTCTAAATGGCTCAAAGTAACCTATTTAATATCCTCTTCAGATTGAGATCAAAACAAGGTTGAATTCAATTATTCTGCGTTTGCATTAGATCCTCACACCCTGATTAATTTCGCTTCACGAATTTGACTCGCGTGCGCTTTTTTTCTTCCCCCTCCCCCTTCAAATGAATTACTAATTTCAAGTGTTAAAAGACATCCTGCTTTATTCACAGACAAAACGTAGAGTCATAAACCACAGATAAGTCTAATTACATGCTGAAGGAAAACCAGAAAAAGCAAAAATAATGAAATAATGATGAGACAAGCTCATTACGATCTCCTGTTCGAAAATTGAAAGGGCAGTCAGCAGCATCTGATCCAGAACCACAGAGAGGCGACACTGAAATATTTAGGATTTGCCCTGACTGAGATTTAAAAAGGGCATGTTCTTTCCACTTGGTAATCCCCCCATGAAATTAAACCATTTCGGCCAGTGGCTGCTAAAAGGGGCAGTGGGAATCTAATTCCAGTGTTTGAAAAGCAGCTTTTCTTCTCTACTGTCTTCCCATTTAATTAGTTGTTATGGGCAAAAGAAGAGGAGCACGATGGAGAGACAGAAGAGAAAGATCACGGGGGCACGTGGAGAGAAGCAATTTGCGTTAACGGCATGCACATAAAGCTGCAAATTAGAATTAGAGGCCCCATGAAGGCCTTTGCTTAATTTTTTTTTTTTTTAAGATTGCCATAACTGGGAACAAAGCGCACAGGAATTACTTTTTAATTACCACCCCATATCTGTTCAATAATTGGATCGTTAGGGCTGGAGAACATCATTTCAATTAGCACCTTAAAGCGTGATGCGGAAATGAACCGTGGGTGGGGCAAGTCAGATCGCCTGCGCCACGACACAACTTCCTTTCTTTTGTCGCGGCTAAATTATACGGTTACGGTCTTGACAATGAGAAGGACCGCCTCCCTTTGAGCAGGCTCTCGAATGAATTTCCCGAACCTGCTCCGATTTAGTGCGGACAGGGAAGCCATTTCTTACAGCGCAACCTTCTTTTGTCGAGTTGCACCCATTTAATTTTGTGAGGAGCTCCAGTACTTAGCAAAGACGGACTGCAAGGTGGCATTGTGCGCGCGCGTAGGAAGGATTAGGAAGTTTACAGGGGGAGAGCAATAAAAAGGTAGCACAGGGATAAAGAGGATATTGATTTGAAAAAGAGCAACCTGCAGGAGAGATTTTCGCTCCATAGCGCAATGCAACGGGTCAGACGATGGCCAAAATCTTTGATTTGTGCCATTTCAGCACTTCATGCGACAAAATGAGAGCTGGGTCATAGTTCTGGATGAACGTTACACATCAGAAATTAGTGAATGTGGATTATTATTAACAATGTGGGCACTGACCATCGGGGAAAGGGAGGGGGAGGGGGAGGGTCTACAGATGGTGCCATTAAGTCCGATTTAAAATGTAGATTCTCTCGCATGAAATATTCATTAGGTACAGTTTCCACAAATGTTGCCCAAACTCATTCTGAATAAAAATGAATCGAGATGGCAGAGAGGAGGATGTTGACCGAGTGAGTTATAGGTCATCCTGGCCTTAAGTACCTGAGCACTGCTGGGCGGGAATCTGTTGGGAACTGCAGGGGGAGGACGTGCGAGGGAATGGCATCTGCTCCGTGCCTGGAGGGGGTAGGAATCCCACTGTGGAGCTGCGGAAACACACACATACACACAGAGAGATAAACAGGTCTTGTCCGCCAAGACTATAATAAAATTCCACCAATTTGGAGCTACAGTTGACTTAATACAGCACAAATTCAGCTGATTGCCTCGAAATTGGAAGGAAATTACCAATATAGGGCACTAAGCACACATGGGAGCAGCACAGCTCCACATGCCAGCACTAGTTTAAATATACCCTCTGCAAACCTAGCGGGAACATGCTTGCACTAAAGAAAAAAAAAAAAAACAAAAAACAACAACAAAAAAAAAACCCCACTGCCAATGTAATTTTCACAATTGCAAAACAATTATGGCACCACAGACATTCTCCATCCATCCATCCATCCATCGTCCGATTTCCCCGTTCTCTAATAAGGATGTAAAGTGCTGGTCTAATGAGGATATAAGCAGCACAGAGACTGATGTGCCAGTCAGAGTGCACAGGCAGCTGTGAGAGCGATCAGGTGCCCTGAGGAATAAACCCCCTGCACGGGCTGCCTCTTATGAAGGATGGTGGATGTGTAGAGAGAACGAGAGCACGCTCCTTTCGGGACCAGCTGCGTTATATTAAGTGCGTTCGGGTATCCGGTCACATAAATCAGTGCCAAACGTGGCCTAGTAAAGTCGAGTCTGCTTTTAAAAAAAAAAAGTGACCTTTTCTTCTTCTGTGACGCTTGATCCAGTGCGGCCTGACCTCTTTAGCTGGTGCGTCACGAAATTATGCAAGAAAATTTACATTTCGCAACAGTGCACAGCACAGATCTGGCTTTATTTCATTTCATCAGGGACCGACAAAATGTCCAAAAAAAAAAAAAAGTGACTGATGCAGTCAATATGAGCTCTTATACATTTATAAATGGGGTAAATAACGTGCCGTTATAAATATTAACCGAGTATGCGTTTTTTAATAAGCGTCGCGTTATAACAAGCTGAGATTCGGGTCCGTAGCGGAGTGCGTACCTCATGGTGTTCTGCTGATTTGGTGGTATAACACTGTAGTAGACCTGAATGCTGGAAGCATGGCTCGACTGGCTGGGAATAATGACTGGCTGCTGATATGTCTGCTGGGATCCTTGAGGCATGGATACCTGACGAAAAGCACACGTGTTCAAGTCCCACCTTGTGATTATTTTCAGTAATCAAGAACGTCGCTCTTTAAAACAGAGTTTAAAGGGTTACCATGGCGAAGGCACCGACTCTCACCTGATAAGATGGCACTGAGGGATACTGGACCATCATGCCTTGCATTTGATTTCCCATATTGCTATGTTGGCCACTGACCAGGGTTTGACTCGGCGGCTGCTGCACCACGCTCTGGTAGCTCGGCTGCTGATTTGGCATCACAGTTTGGTAACCTAAATCGATGGGAGGGGGGAAAAAAAAAAAAAAAATCACTAAAAATGGATGGAAATCGGAGGGTAAAATTGTTTCAGATGAGTTTCATTCAAATCTCCTGACTTTTCATAGCACGGGATTCTTGCGAAGGAGTAAATATTGTTTGTTCCAGACTGTAAATCATTAAAAAAAACTCATCTATGAAATATTTTGCATAATTTTCACGAAAACTGACCTGCGGGAACACGTTCATCCTCACCTTGTTATTTCTCAGCAGTCTGAGAAATGCACTGAGAAACGTTACAACCAAGTAGTGTAATGCAATAAAAAATTAAATCGTATGCACGGTCACACAACACGGCACATCGGAGAATCAAAAAGACGAAATAAGCCAATCTAAAGCGCGAGACTGGAATAACGCCCGATGATGAATTTGAGTTCGGAAGAAATTACCAGGTTTTATATCCTGAGGCTCAGAAGCGAGAAGTTTCTGAGGAATATGCTGCAAAATCCTTCCTTTCCGTCACTGCAATACTGGAATGAATTATTTAGAACCAGAGAATGTCAATTAAACTAAAGCCACCTAATTACTCCCTTGTTAGCTAAAATACGTTTCCATCTCCCTGTGGCAACACCTGCGATGCGAGTCTTCTGCCGTTAAGTGCCTTTTCATTACCTCATGGTCTACAAACACGTTATATTACTGAGGTGCTGCTGAGCACCTTCGCTTGCTACATCTTTTAAGGCTACTGGAGAACGGCGGAGGGACGACAACGTTTGCAGAAACAGCCCAGTGAGGCGAGGCGAGGCGAGGCGAGACGTGATAAAAAGCAGCCGACGTGGTTTTGTTCCGACACCCATTATAGAGGAGGATAATTTGCATTGGTGTCAAGGTTATAGGGAGGGGGAGGGGAGTGTACAACCAGACGACGCTATTGAAACGCTCTCGTCGGAGGAGGTGCCCGGTGGGAAGGCTCAATGGGAGGCCTGTGTGGGAGTTGAGGAAGGTGGGGGCTGTGGATGGATAGGCAATTTTCAATTTCTCCTGGCTTTTGGCCAAAGCGACAGCAATCAATTTAGCCCTGATGAGAAAAAAAAAAAGTGGGACAAAAGGAATGGATGGCCCACGGCGAGGAGCTGAAGAGAAGCTGGCTATTTTTGGTTCGATTCACTCACCTCCACTTAGGAAGCCAGAATGGAAGGAAATGTAATATTAAACATTCTCCATGCAGGCTGACTGAGCAAAGAAGCAAAAAAAAAAAAATGATGATAGTGAGAGAAAGCAGAAAACGACTTATTTCACTAAACTCCCTTGGAACGTTCAAGTTTTCAAAGACGATCTTGCTCACCCATTGCCTGCTTGAGGGAAAAAATGCACTGTCAGACGCTTATGATTAAGATTTAAGACTCTGGGGTGGGGTGGGGTGGGGTAGCGGGGGGAAAAAATAAAAAATAAAAAAATCCAGTGTGTTGTCTTTCTTCTTTTGAGGGCAGATGTTTTGTTTCTTCTGGCTCTCTTATTTTTCATCCCCCCCTCCCCTCGCTGACTGCGAAGTTCATTCTGCTCATCCATCACTGCTGATCTGATGGTGTGTTTTTCGTGCATCAAGACAAAAAATTATCTTCCCCTAAACTAAGTTACGAAAGACGTTTTCTTTTCAAATTTTATTCACAAACCGACGCAACGCAGAGATTTCTAATGGCACTTCCTGAGGATCCATCTGCTAAGTTTGCCTTTTTCAAACCGAGTCTGGGTTTCGATTAGCAACTTCCATTCACACCGCTAGTAGTGATGACTGAAACATAAAGGAGGATATTTTGGTGATGTGTTCATGCTGTGAAGTAGAAACGGTACGGTCTATTGCTTGGGATGAAGGGGTAAAGGCTCAGAGGCACCTCTCTTGAGCCAGTGACGCTGCCGTTCCGCAGCAGCCGGAGCGCTCAGACGAACGGAGACGCGTTTAGTGTGAGGAGGAGTGAGGGGCTGGAAAAGAGACCGGTTCACTGTGAGAATCTTAGGGCCTCTCAGACAGTGTCCCGGCCCCGCATTCAGCCACTCTGAGTCACAGCTGACGGCCTTATGTTACATGAAAAGAAAACGGTTTACTGGATGCTTTGAAGACTATCTATATCCAAACCTCCAGGTGATTCATTTTAGCTCGCTGTTCGGACCACGCCATAAAACAACTTGACAGCCAGGGTGATGAAAGCCAAGCTGAAGCCTTAAAGTCTCAAATGTTTATTAAGGTTCTCAAAGGATCCAGCTTAAAGCCGTAAAGGACTTTTTTTTTTTTTTAAGTAGCAGTTTTACACTTCAGTTGAATAAACATCCATCAAAGCATGCGGGGTAATAAAGAGGCAAATTTACATGTGCGTGTATGAGAGAGAGAGAGAGAGAGAGAGAACGAATGCCACTAATTTTGTATTTGATTGGAAATGCTTTTTGTATCTGTTTAAAAAAAAGGGCAAACAACAACACGAGTACAAAAGTGCTCTGTGTAATTAGCTTTCGGCGCCGCTCCTCTGCCCCTGGGGTGCGTCCTCATTTTCAATCATTCGTGTGAAAACTACAACTGCTAGGAAACAGACAACTGGGGGGAAAAAAAAAAATTTAAAAAAAGGGGCAGGGTGCAACAAAATTTTATAGTTCTTACTTAAAAAAAATTAATAATAATAATCAGATCACATCCAAGTGCTGAAAGGAACAGGAGGAGTTTTATGATTATGTACCGACTCTAATGTGATTAAAGGAAAAAGCAGCTGTTGAGGTTTAACAAGTAGCAGTTTGGCGAACAGGTCGTGTGCGAGTTACCTGGCTGTTGGGTAGGAGCAGGAGGGGGTGGGGGCATCGGCTGGCTCTGAGGGCTATTGTACTGCACCGTGCCAACTGGCCGATACTGCTGGCCGGACAGAGGGTACTGGCCTGGTGCGCAGTAACACGGCATCTGCTGATGGTCAAAAAAAAAAAATTGTAATCGCAGCAATCCAGACGTGCTTGAAGGATTCAGGGTCGATCAGATATCAAAAGCTCAAACAGACCTTATGGTTTTATAATTCTAAAGATAGATTTGTTTCTAGCGCAATTTTTTTTATACAATCCAACGTTAAGGTTAAACTTGGTCTTGATCAATGATGAATAAGTGACCGAGTCCACTCAGATTCCACCTCTGACTCGTCTTTCACTCGGTGCCACTAGATTAAATGGTTTCGCTCCTTACTCCGGGGATAAAAACGCAGTGCTTAGTTTAATAAAACACACACTCACAGAAAAATAATGAACATTCTTCACTGGGAATATAATCTTAATACATTAATGAAACAGAAAATGATAACGAGTTATAAAAGACTTTTTAAAGCATGTTTCATTAAAAAAAAAATAATAATAATTGACCTTATAAAAGCAAACGCTGCTCCATGTCATTCATAAGGTTTTGCACGTCATATCGTCAAACATGGTTTGGATGGATGTTTACGAAGCACGGCGGCCATTTTAGGATCCTGACACTGATCATTCAAAAGGTTTGGGCTTACCTGCTGCATAGGCTGCTGCATGTATCCCTGCTGCTGCATCACCGGCTGGTTGACGGGCACTGGGCCTGGCGCAGAAGTGGAGTAGGTTGGGGTTGGCATGTTCTGCCCAGGCGTGGGCACCATGTAGCCGGGCTGCTGAGGGGGAGGAGGAGGAGGAGGAGGAGCCTGGAGCACCACGGAGGACGGATACATGGCAGTGTGGGCATCACGGGCCTCGCCTGACGGCTGCCGCGCTAAGCTCATGTGGCTGAACTGAGTGCTCAGGTTGTCTTGCTACCAGGTCACACACACACACACACACACACACACACACACACACACACACACACACACACACACACACACGGCATCAACATTCCAGATAATAACACGCCACGTCTTCTCGTTCCTTAATATCTTCTAAATACAATAACTAAACCATGGGATCAAATTAACCGAATCAGTAAACGGGCTATGAGAAATATTTTGCGCAGTCATGGGTTGTGCACAAACGTGAGATTTTTTTTTTTTCTTCCCCTCCAGCTCCTAATGGATTTACTAACTCAAACCCCAGTGGTTTAATCATCAATCCATATCAATTTGTTTTATTTTCTCAATTAAACACACACACACGGGGGCTGTGCTGCATTTCTACTCATAGAAAATTCACTTTGACATCTGTTCCGAGATTAATTATTCAGAGCAGACCTTCCTCCCTTTTTAATTAGTAATCCAGGGATGCTTACTGTTCCAGAGAGGTCAAAAACAGTCAAGAAATGAAGCCTTACTGAAGCATGCGACAGAATCGCTTCATGCTGATGTGTAGAAACGTGTAAACGGTGACTAAAATGATCTTTCCAAGTTCACGGTCTGTAAATCTACTGTAGGCACAAGACCAATGAGTGCCATTAAGGGCGGCGGCGGCGTTCTGCCATCCATTCTACAGGAGGGCTTTTTATATTTTATGAAGCAGAACCATCTATCAAAAGGAGCCTGCTTTAAATTATCACATTATAATCAAATTTGGGCCAAAGGAATTCATCACAGAGCACAAGTCTTACTGCGACAGATTAGATTCCCTCACCATCACCATGTACAAGTAGTTGAATAAGATTTGTTAATGGCAAAAAGGGAAAAAAAAGGAAAAAAAATGGTGGATACAGACAACTCGGAATAGTACATAAAACCCTGAAATGAACTGGTGTAGCCTTCAGTAACAAAACAGACATTTAATTTGAACAGCATGCAC
>JANZLB010000028.1:19160025-19170392 GCA_026167865.1 Notarius quadriscutis
CCATTTTAATTCCAGCTTGTAATGCAACAAAACAGGACAAACACCAAGGGGGATGAATACTTTTGCAAGGCACTGTAGTTCTGTGAAATCTTCCAAGTCAATATTTCTTTTGTTGCTTTTGGCAAGAAAATGACATTTGTGTGGACATCAAATTGTATTAATTACTGCTTTTCCCCCATTGATAATTAAGCAGTATCAGCTGGTCTCCATGTCCCAGTTGTGAAATAATGTGTATGTGATTGGCATCAGATGTAATTTTACCTAGCTGTGAGGCACAAGTAGTACCAGCTGGGCGATTCCAATGCCAGCCAAAATAATCAGATAAACTAGTTATACCCTCATCCCTCCTCTCCCAAGAGCTTCATCATCCACAAAATCAATAATAGATCACTATTTAAACTGTTTACACTTCTGGTTTCCTATTTGTCTGTACTGTGAAGCTTATATATAATCTTTCATTTTTTAAATCAAATTTTATCTTCTTTGAAAGCCTGCACAAGTGTCTGTCCCTTTTCCTGACCCCTGCTTAATGAATGATGGATGTTTTAGAATAGCTCTGAGGGAGAAGGAAAATGGCTTTGTCCCGGGATGGGACCAGGACATGCAGCACAACATTGAATGGTGCACTTTCAAAGGAATATCTGTCATTCATCCCACTGAATGGGATGTGGAATTCCAGACAAGAATGTGATGGAAGAAAAACAATCCTCCCAAAAGAAGCACCTGAACATTCAAAGGACATTAAAAAAAGGAAGGCTGTTTAGACAAGTGTTTCCATGCAAGTCATAACTGGTCAAATCATAAATATATTAAATAGAATCATTATAGGTGAGGCCTTATAGGCTATCCATGGGAAACCACATGAACAAACATTACAGGATAGCCTCCACCCTTTTATTTCTCTGTAGTCCAAAGTGCAGAATATGCAATTAAAATAAAAAAGACAAATCTCCTGTCTGAATTTTTTCAGACTAAAATATATCACTTTCATTTCAACAGTACAGTCCAAAATGTCTGAAAAGTAGAAATGTTTGAAAAGAACTCTAATACTATAAGTACATCATTATTGGGCACAGATGTTAGCATTCACTGTGTGTGCCCTCTATAATCAAGGGCTTTGTAGCATTTTTGTAAGAATATCACTTTACCAAACTATGTGATATTCACCCACAGAATTTGACTCTGAATTTATTGGATCTGATTCAGATGTACACTGGCATCTGCTTTCTATTTCAGCCAGTCAGAAGTGAAAAGCCTCGAGTGAAATTCTCCACCCAGCTGGATTCTCAAAAGAATGTTCTTGTCCCTGAGCAATCATTTTTATTTTTTCGAAACCCAGTGAATTCACATGCAGGAACTGAATGAAGGGTGTGTCGAACAATGCGCAGTAACACCCCGCATTACTCAGATGATGCCTTATGTGGGATAGGAAGCAAGATAATGGCAATCATGCAGCTGCGCTTGCTATGTGTGGGTGCTACATTAGCCGCAGGGGATGTTACAGCTTGACAGATTTGCTTAGCAGATACTAGTTTCTCAAACTTTCAGCTCAAGAGAGTTTCACTGTTTTTTTTCCCACGATAAAAGACCGCCATGAGGCTTTGTAAGGGTTGTATAAGTATTGATCCACAGTTTACATAATCAGCACCTGCCAGCAGTGAATGATTTAATGTTTTAGGAGAAAGGAGAGTTGTCTGAGAATGTCTAAGACTGAGAAAACAACTCTCTAAATTCACAATATGAAAAATCTTTGTTTGAGGCCAAAATATAAAGGACAGTTGAACAAAAATCAAGCACTAGCTGTAATTGGTTTAAACCATTTGATTAACCTCAGCTGATACAGCACTATAAGTAAAGGACATGTTCAGACAAGCAGGTAAAGGAAATGTACATTTTTTAAACATCAGTGTAAATTGATTAAAGAATTTCTTGTTTAAGAAACTATCCTGTATTGTACAGTACTGGAAATTTGTGGGTATTAGTACAAGTGGCACAGGAATAAGTCTGTCATCCACACACCCTGAATTAGACTTGTCTTATGAACTTAAAACAGACTATTAATTAACTAAAAAAACTATTCATTTGTTAAATACAGTCACAGCTGTACCATAACAGGACATCCTGAGGTATTTTATTCCCCCACAACTATTCTTCTTCTCAACTATGTTGAGGAACATTCATGAAATAAGTTAGTTTCTGTTATCACTTACATTATGACATCTATATAGAGGATGTTGTCAGTAAACGTTGGTGGAGGCGGCAGACATAAGTGCAGAAGAGTTTTATTATACAAACAATCAGCAAGCATACAGTCCAAATCGGCAGGCAGAATCATAAAAGGTATTCAGTCAAAAGGGTTGAACGAGGCAGAAATAGACTACAGTATACTAGGCAACAGACAAAAGCAGAAAACAAAAAACACAGAACGTGAGTCAAGAACCAGAAAGACAATATAATTACACGGCTCAGTAAGGGTCACAGTCAGTCAACACAATACTTTGCAATGTGTGTGAGTACTCGGCATCCTTTTAAGCATTCATTGATTGTGCTTTAATCTGGGGCAGGTGCTTGTCATTAGTCTTAGAGGCACACACTGCTCAGAGCACGCACGAGTGGAAGTTCAGTGCATGCAAAATGCATGTGGATGTTACAGAAACCCCCCCCCCAAGAGCTCCCTCTGGGAGCTAAACCCCTCTTGGATAGCCCAGGGGATGAGGACTTGGCACTGGACGCTGTGCCATTGGCACTCTGCTCTGGCTCTGGGCGGACATGGCACTAGAGCCACGGTTTAGGTGGGAGCTTGGGCTTGGGTCGGGTCTTGAACATGGGCAAGCATACAGACAGAGGCTTGGGTTCCAGTTGAGACATGGGCTTGGGCTCCAGATAGGACTTGGGCTCAGACCCTGACGTCAGCATGGTCATGAATTTAGGCATCAGTTTGGACTCAGAGATAGGCATCAGCTTAGTTTGAGTAAGTCTTGTCCTCACTGGAGTTGGGTGGCATGGTACCCTCGAAGCCAGGCAGTGTGGTGTCTTTAAAGCGGGTCAGTGCAATGAGCTTGTCTAAACTGGAGCTGGGCAGCAAGACAATGATGTCTTCAAAGCTGGGCAGTGGTATGATGACAAAGTCTTCAAAGAGCTCATCTAAGATGGGGCCGGGCAGCAGGATGACGATGGTGTCTTCAAAGAGCTCATCTACACTGAAATCTGGAGCAGAGCCCACCCTGTCGGCCCCTGGCATAGGCTCTGGAGCTGGCAGTGGAGCAGAGGCTGCCCTGTTGGCCCGTGGCGCAGGCTCTGGAGTGAAGGCCTCCTTCTCTGCCGCTGTGTCAGCCTCTGGAGGGAGGTCTGGAGTAAAGGCCTCCTCTGCCATGATGTTGGCCTCTGGAGATTTAGCCCCCCCAAAAAAAAAGAAATTATGGGGGCTCTCCTTCCTTAAGGCCTGGAACCAAGACTTGAGTTCCTCAGTGAATGACTGGGCATTCCAGAGGCATGGGTGCTACCAAATCCTCATCCCCTTGGCTATCCAAGAGGGGTTTTAGCTCCCAGAGATAGCTCTTTTTTTTTTTTTTTTTGGGGGGGGGGGGGGGGGGGTTCTGTAGCATCCACATGCATTTTGCATGCATTGAACTTGTACTCACACGTGCTTTGAGCAGTGTGTGCCTCTAAGACGGCACGGCGGTGCAGTGGTTAGCATGGTCGCCTTACAGCAAGAAGGTTCTGGGTTCAAACCCAGCGGCCGGTGAGGGCCTTTCTGTGTGGAGTTTGCATGTTCTCCTTCTGTGTGGAGTTTTGCATGTTTCCTCTGGGTGCTCCGGTTTCCCTCACAATCCAAAGACATGCAGTTAGGTTGACGTGGGGTGGCCTTGGGCTGAGGTGCCCTTGAGCAAGGTACCTGAGCCCTGACTCTTCCCCGGGTGCTCTGGCGTGGCTGCCCACTGCTCTGAGTGTGTGTGTTCACTGCTTCAGATGGTTTAAATGCAGAGGATGAATTTCACTGTGCTTGAAGTGTGCATGTGACAAATAAAGGTTTCTTCTTCTTTTTCTAAAACAAGGACTTAGTTTATTTTGAATACAAGATCTTTTTTGATAGCATTCCAATGGTTTCCATATACATTTGTTTTCAACACTCTGCTTTATGTCACAGGTTTTTTTTTTGACTGCCCTTTTTGTTCCTCCTCCAACAGACAACAAAGATGAAAATACTGACAATGCCTACAGTGTAGACTACTGCAATGATGATCATATTCATTTCCCATGAACCAACGACAAGCAGTCCTCTCTCTAAGATTCCTACTGAGTTACCTACTTGTGTAAAAGTGGATCTGTGAAAGGGATGACTTAAAATGTTTATTATACTGGTGTTTTTTCAAATGTAAAGGACTAAAGCACACAAAGGATCTGATATCTTTTACGTTATCTGGATATTTCTTTCATCAGTCTTGAAGTGGAACAATGTTATTATCACGCTTCCATGGATTTTCAGTTAACACCACACTGTCAGTATTGGCTAATGAGTCTAGAAATCACTTTTTTTAATAGGATAGAGAGTTGTTTTGAAGCTCCAGCTGGCGTAATTCATGAATACCATCAAGCAGCTTCTCTGGAATAGATTGAATTTTGTTGTTTTCCAATGATATTTTGACCAACTTTGGAAGGCCTCTGAACACTCTTTCATCAAGGCTCGTCAAGCAGTTAGTGTGCAAAGAAATTTTTTGCAGATCATTTAATCCATTGAATGCAACAGGAGAGTTATGTGAGACCTGGTTTCAGCTCAGCACCAGGAGTCGCATATGAGTTAAATTATTCATGAAAGCATTGCAAGTTCAAAAGGCCATTAAACAAGTAAAAATTATGGAAAATATTAGATGATATATAATTAGTATCTTTTCATTGCCAGTATAGTTGCATGCCAAAGTTTCGGCAATCCTGGTAAAGTTACACGTTGTATTGGTTTTTGAAGTGAAAATAATTAAATACAATGCCTGCAGAAAACTATTTCAAAAATAATATTCACAAATGTTTGTGTACATTTAATTTATATTTGATGAACTTAAAATATAGATGTGGGGGTGTGGGCATGCTCAAGCATCTGTTTATGAATGGACAACAAGGCCAAGGGAGGTGAGTGCAAAAGTGATCACATCTGAATTTATGTAATGCTGCTGCTGTGTGTGTGTGTGTGTGTGTGTGTGTGTGTGTGTGTATGTAGACCGATTTGATAATAAAGACAAGCTGAAAAGTATTTGTGAAAATAAAAGTCTGAGCAGAGTACCCCGCATGTCTCTATCCTTTAGTGTTCCAGTCTATCTTCTGAAGCAACAGAATAGAAATTAATAGTACAGTAATTGTTAGACATGAAAAAGCTTGGGCACCCTTCCAGTTGTAAAGCCTCAGAACATGTTAAGCTTTAATTGACTCATTAGTGCTCATTAAGCAGATCAAGAAGTCTGTGAAGATTCTCAGTCATCCAGGTCACAGTAATCTGTGGGTGGCAGAAGAGAGCAACTGGACTTGCTTGAAGAACTTCCACTAACCACTACACCACCATGCCGCCCAAAATTACTGTTTTAAATTACTTGTTGCTTTTCACAAATTGTACCCGAATAACCTCAGCTCATTTTGAGTAAAATGATAATTTCATAAAAGTTCCTGACAGTTTATTTAAACAAGTCCAGTTGCTCTCTTCTACCACCCACAGATCAAGAAGTAATTTACAAAGCAGAGGAAGGCTATAAAAAGATATAAAACCTCTTCCAGCTTGTTATTTTCACTGTCTGAAGTGTCTTTAAGAAATGGAAGCTAAAGAGATCCTCCACTGGATTGATTATCAAACTTATTTTATGTAAAATTAGTCATAGATTTCAAAAATCAAACTTTCATTTTTGGAGAACAAATAATTATTGAAAGAGGACATGAAAGTGGCAGGTGTGGTAGAGAAGGATGCAGAAGACAGGGAGCAATGTAGATGAAAGATGGCACAGTTGTGTCGTGGTTAGTACGGTCACCTCACAGCAAGAAGGTTCCGGGTTCGTGGCCAGTGAAAGCCTTTCTGCATGAATTTTGCATGTTCTCCCCATGTCTGTGTGGGTTTCCTCCAGGTGCTCCGGTTTCCCCCACAATCTTGATTTAAAATGGCTCAACTTGCAGCGCGATATGACACTTCACAGTTTAATTTTTAAATTTTTTTTTACATGATCTATTGCTGGTGTTGGGTAGATTAACAAAGAGAATGTGTGGCATGACTCAACAAATTATGAAACCAATCTTTTCACTGAATATCTAAGAATAAACTTCAAACCTTGTTCCTAATTTTAGAGCTGTTTCCGCGATGGATGATGAGATCAGTTCCACGACAGAGGAGCAGAGGAACCTCCAGCAAGCAGGAGAGAAACTTGTCCCCGATGCATGTTACATCTAAAGTTTGGATGTAATATATATTATAAACATAGAAAAGTGTCCTCCACAACATTCTCTGTGCACAGTTCAAATAAATAACTTAAAACATCAATAAAACCTAGCACTTTGTGAACACTTAGGGCATTATGAGTACTTGGTTATGCCATTTGGGTTAACCAATGCCCCAGCTGTCTTCCAGGTGCTCATCAATAACGTCCTGAGAGATATGTTGAACCGGTCCATCTTTGGCAATCTGGATGATGTTCTGGTATTCTCAAAGTCCCTTCATGAGCATGTCCATCACGTTGGAGCTGTTCTCCAGCACCTTCTTGATAACTGTCTTTTAGTGAAGCCTGAGAAGTGCAAATTTCATGCTTCTGAAGTTTCATTTTTGGGGTTCATCTTGTTCAAGGGGAATCTTTGCATGGATCCCAAGAAGACTCAAGTGGTTCATGACTGGCCTCAGCCTACCTCTGTCAAGGAGGTTCAATGCTTCCTTGTTTTTTTTTTTCAAATTTCTATCGGAAATTCATTAGAAATTTCAGCTCAGTGGCTGCACCACTATCTAACCTGACCAATAAGTGGTCTGGTCCTTTTGTCTGGTCTCCAGGGGCTGAGAAGGCTTTTCAAGATGTTAAGGTGAAGTTTACTTCAGCCCCTATCCTTACTTTACCTGGCCCTTCCCTCCCTTTTCTCTTTGAAGGAGATGCAGCAGTAGGTGCAGTTCTCTCCCAGTGTCCTGCAGATGGTAAGCTCCACCCTTGTGCTGCCTTCTCCTCTCACCTGTTTCCTGCTGAGAGAAACTATGATGTGGGTGATAGAGAACTCCTAGTAATCAAACTGGCCTTGGAGAAGTGGCGGTATTGGCTTGAAGGGGCCCAGCATCCTTTCCTGGTGTGGATACCACAAAAATTTGGAGTATGTGCAGAAAGCCAAACATCTCAACCCCTTAGCAGGCAAGGTGGGGCCTTTGCTTTAATTGGTTTGATTTTTTTTGTCTTATCATCCTGGCTCAAAGAATCAGAAACCAGATGCTCTGTCCAGTTTTTTTCAGAACACAGACTATGAACACACACTGGAAACTATTCTTCCTGACTCCAAGATTGTGACTCCTGTACATTGGGGAATCAAGATGGTGGTGCAACAAGCCCAGCAGAGAGAGCCAGATCCTGGTAATGGACCTTCAGGATGACTTCTTGTCCCAACCTCACTGCACTCCTAGGTTTTACAATGGGGGCATTCCTCACAGTTGACTAAGCATCCTAGCACAAGCAGGACATTAGAGTTTGTGAAGAGGCAGTTCTGTTGGCCTGGGATGAATGGCGATGTCAAGTGTTTCATTGCTGCTTGTCCTGTTTGTACCCAAAACAAGACCCCCCACACCCTTCCCCATGGTCTCCTTCACCTCCTACCTATACGTAAATGGCCCTGGTCCAACATCTCCATGGACTTCATTACAGGTCTCCCTGCCCTCCTAAGGTAAGACAGTCATATTGGTTACTGTGGACTGTTTTTCCAAGGCCTGCCATTTTGTCCCTTTACCCAAAAGTGCTCAGAATTTTTGGTCTTCCTCTGGATATAGTCTATGATCACGGGCCCCAATTCACTTCACATTTCTGGAAGTCCTTCTGCAAGCTGATTGGGGCCACTGTCAGCCTCTCCTCTGGCTTCCACCTAGAATCTAATGGACAGACAGAAAGGTTTAACCAAGACCTGTAGACCACCCTCCGATGCCTGGCCTCCACTAACCCTTCATCTTGGAGCAGGTATGCCATCTGGGTGGAATATACTCATAACACCTTGTGTTGCTCTTCTACAGGTCTCTCACCTTTCAAGTGCCAGTTTGGGTTTTAACTTCCACTGTTCTCAGACCAAGAGCCAGATGTCGGGGTCCCTTCAGCCCAGAGCTTCATCCACTGGTGCAGACGCATTTGGCGTAAGGTTCAGTCAGCTCTTTAAAGGTCTGCATGATGATACCAGCTCCAGTCCAACCGCTGTCACAGACCTGCTCCATCACTATGTACTGGGCAAAGAGTTTGGCTGTCAATATGAGACCTTCCTCTGTGGCTTCCATTCTGTTCATAGGCAGGGGGGATCCTATCATGACTTTTGTGACTGCAGTTCCTTTTCTGGCCATGTGGGGTCCTCAGTGTCTTTGTTTGGTGTCAGTCACATGTGGTCTCATGATCGATGTATTGTTTTCACCTGAGTCTTGTTTTTGTGCCTATTTAAGCCTCCTGTTTTCCTGAGTTCTTTGCTCAAGCTTGAGTTGACATGCTGTGCAAACCTAGTGATGAAGCCTATTCCTGAGTTTATGCTCTGAGTTTTCTCCTGTATGTAATCCTGTTGTTGACCCTTGCCTGCCTATCATGTACTTTGTTTTTGCCTGCCACTTTTGGATTGTATGCTGATTCTGACTGATAATGGATATTGACCCTTTGCCTAGATTTTACCCCTGGATTATTGTCTACTTGCTGTTCGGATACTTGTGCCATGCTTTTCAAGTAAAACCCTTGAACTGAATACCTTGACTCTGTCTTTGCATCTGAATCTCATCACACCACCTTATCAGCACAGGAGTAGAGTACCTGCCTGCCTGGTATGCAGGAGACCCAGGTTTTATCCCAGGCAAGCCTAACAAAACTCAACATATGTTACAACACATTCACCAAAAAGTTTTACTCATCTAATCTAATGTAGCATGACAAATATTTTGGACTATAAATATTTAGAAATATTTAACAAGGACTGCTCCACCCACCTAGTTCATTGACTATAGCTTGGCTTTCAACACTGTGATACCAGCTAGGCTCACCAACAAGCTCCGCACTCTACATGTGCCACCAATTCTCTTCAACTGGGTCCAAGACTTTTTAGCAGACAGAACCCAGTCAGCCTGGGGAACAACATTTCCAAAACAATAGCCATAAATACAGGAATCCCACAAGGCTGTGTTCTGAGTCCCATGCTGTACACACTCTTCACTCATGACTGTGTTGCTGCCCAGCTTAACACCAGCATTATTAAATTTGCAGACAACACCACAGTCTTTGGAATAATTTCTGGGGAAGATGAGGCAGCATTCAGGAGGGAGGTGGCAAGCTTTGTAAAGTGGGGTCAGGACAGTAGTCTCTCTCTTCACATCAGCAAAACAAAGGAGATGATCACTGACACATGGAGGAAGAGAGTACAGCACCCACTACTGCATATTGAAGAGACTGAGGTGAAGAGAGTTGCCACATTTAAATTCATAGGCATCAACATCACTGAGGAGCTCACTTGGACCCACAACATCACAGACATGGTGAGGAAAGCCTGACAGAACTGTATATGTACTTCCTGAGAAAGCTGAGGAAGTTTGGCATGCCAAGCACTATTCACAGCAACTTCTATAGATGCACAATTGATAGCATCCTCACCCACTCAAACACAGTCTAGCATAGGAGCAGTGCAGCACAGGCCCACAAGGATCGACAGTGGTGGTAAAATCAGCAGAAAGCATCACTGGAACTGCAGTCCCTACACTGGAGGACCTTTATAACACCAGAGTTCTCAGGAGGGTCCTTAACATTATCAAGGACACTACCCATTAACAACATGAACTGTTCATGCTGCTACCACCAGGGAGATGCTACAGGAGCATTGCAGCCAAAACAACTAGGCTGAAAGACAATGATCCCTAGTTCAAACTCCCCCCCATGCCATCAGGCTTGTGAATAAAACCCAGCCACTGCCTCTCCCCCCAGTCCTGTAAAGTTTGCACTGAACTACCTAGTTATTTGCACTGACATTTTAGACACATTGCTGCACTTAAAAAAAAAAAAAAAATATATATATATATATATGTCATTGTTTTTAATTACTTAATCACTTTAATTTCTTTATTTTAATTACATTTTGTTTTTAATGTCTTTATTCACAGAATAAGAATTTCATTGTATTGTGTTACACTGTCTCAAATGAGACAA
>JANZLB010000028.1:19839783-19851552 GCA_026167865.1 Notarius quadriscutis
ATATCAGTTTTTGAGATTTGTAAATTATTGCATTCCATTTTTATTTACAATTTGTATTTTGTCCCAACTTTTTTGGATTCGGGGTTGTATATATTTACACATGATATACATGAGAATGTATTTTGAGATGTTATTTGAGTAAATGTATTATTTCAAGATATTTTGTAAATATTTTGAGTCACTTAAAAAAAAAAAAAGTGTGCTTCAGGGTTTCCAAAAGGAAAAAAAGACTGACACAAAGAACAATAATCTTTTCATCTGCAATATTTTATTAATGAACTGGAATAAAACAACAAACATAACTGATCAGGGCTGGGTTTCCCGATAACATTGCACTTTAGGGTTTAAGAACAAGTTTAAAGATGCTCTTAATCAATGAACATTGCCTCTGTATGTGGCTTTCCCAAACACACTCATAACAAGGACTTTTAAGAGCAATTTTACTCAGAGCTACCTTGCAACACGCGTCCTCGCTAAAGGCATTAGTAGTTGCTAAATCCAGTCGATGAGGTCACATGGCTTTTGTTTTTAACCAAAAACCAATGAAATATAAAGTGCTTAAAAGATCTTAATATATTATATTGTTGGGTGCCACAGTGGTTAGCACTGTTGCCTCACAGCAAGAAGTTTCTGGGTTTGAGCCCAGTGGCCGACAAGGGCCTTTCTGTATGGAGTCTGCATGTTCTCTGCATGTCTGCGTGGGTTTCCTCCGGGTGCTCCGGCCTCCCCCACAGTCCAAAGATATGCAGGTTAGGCTAATTGGTGGCTCTAAATTGACCGTAGGTGTGAATGTGAATGGTTGTCTAAATAAGCTAAATAATTCAGTACAATGTTTTCCCTTTGCCTGCTCATTTCACTGTTACCCAATCAAGAGCTTAAGGTCCCTTATAAATTGTCATACATCTGAGTGGTGTTTGGCATATGAAGGAGGTATCTATCCCATCACCTGCCTCCTCTCCACAGACAGCAGTGCCTCCCCACCCCTTATGGCTGGCCCCGCTGCCTCCTCATCCCCTGGACCCTCTCAACTGACCACTTCCCAGTCTGCAGGCAGCCTAAGTACAGCTAACCAAGAGTGTAAATGCAGCTGAAATCTGCTAAACTTTGAGAAGGAACGGCTCCAGTTGCTCTGAGGGTTGGCTGACCAAAGGGAGTGGCACCATCAAGAATAGATAGCCATTAAAACAGGCAAAACCAGACCTGCTGGCCAGACAAGTGGAGCTTCAGAGTGACTTCGCTGGAGTGCATCCATGATTATTTCAATTGTTCTCCACAATGCCAAGTTGGCAATGTTTTGCCCTTATATATACAATGTTACAGGTGCAGCAGTTTGTCCAATTTATGACACTAAATTAGGTCTTTATTGCTGACCAACGGAGTTATTTTGATTAAAATGTGGCATTACCAATGTGACATTATGAAATTTCATTTAATACACACAAATCCACAACATTGAAATCTAGTCATAAATGTTATGCATATATTAATTAATAATTAACTCGATGTACTTGCAACATACAAGAAAAGGAATTGAGTACGGGCAGCATATTCACCACCAGTTTCCACCCATTGATTGGAAGGGAGTCCCTCAGAGCTGCATGTGCATTCTGTGTATTTGGCTGCGAGCGAAATCTTCACAGAGTGAACTAAAGTACTAATTTGGCTACAGTGGTGTTTGGGAAAACCATGTTAGCTTAAAAATGATTCTTAAGAGACAGTTAAAGACGCTCTTAGCATTAAGAATCTTTCGGGAAACCCTCTCCTGATTCACTCTTACAGAGCACTGAAGTGGGAGGATTTTTAGAAAAGATTCTTAACCAAACACACGTAGGAATGGCAATAATTTATCTGTAAATGTGTGCGAGAAAGTGTGCAAGTGTGCGTTAGTGAGAGGGTCGGCGAATGACAGCTTTCCTCTTTCCCAGTCCAGCTTCACTCTGATCCTCTGGAGTTTCTGTGCTACTGAGAGGAGAGTGACCGACTGTGGTGTAGAACGTGCACTATATTCACCATCATAATACCCCACATACCAGATTCCATTTCTGGAGAATATGTCCCCCTTCCTCTGAACAGATGCTGTCATCACACCCACAATCCAGTATGTACAATCTCCAACTTCAACATCCCAGCAGTGTGTGCCTGAGTTAAAGCCCTCAGAACCTAGGATGCACCAATAGCTATCAAACCTCTCTGGATTATCAGGAAGTATCTGTTCCTCATCACTGAGTCTCACACTGGTCAGATCATCAGATACAATGAGTTCAGGATGAACAGTGTTGGGGTCCAGAGTTACAAGTGCTGAAACAAACAAACACACACACACACACCTTTTTACATTTTGTTTTGATGGAGCCAATCCAACTTAATCTTTACATTAGCATGGAAGTAGCTAACATTTGCCTAAACCAAAGAAATTAAAACTGTGATTCCAAAGTTCATGAATAAACATGCATAACTTAACATGCTTTATGTCTTTTTATCTTTGTTTAAATTTCAAATTTAAACAATCTTTATAACTGTAATTCTCAAACTTTTGTAAGTTGTTAAACTGCTCCATTTTTTCCACTCAGTCCCTCTGCTCATGCTTCAGGCTAAGGATAGGCAGATCAATACCAAAATATCAATATTTTGATCTTGATGGTTCAATTTTGAAAATCAATCCTTTTATTAAAAAATGGATAACATGTACGGCTTTAAAGCACTAATTAAATTAATTTTATTTTTTGTTCATTTTTTAAATGATTGGTTAGGAACTACTTTTCCTTCCACCTTCTCACTCTGCTCTCAACAATGGCAGTAGTCAGGCAGTAGTAAAGAACATGCCACGCAGAGAAACAGATCCTGACAATTCTCCAGCAGTTACACAATGGCAAAGAGGAACTGAAGCATTGTTTGGAGCTATTTCACTGTTGAACAACACTGAAGCAAAATGTGACATATGTTACAAAAAAACAAAAAAGAAACTGTCAGGTATTGTCGTAATACTGCAAGCCTGTTGAAATGCTTAAATTGCTACACAAAAGAGCATGAAGATGTAGAGCAGAAACGAGGAGAGGCAGAGAAAGAGCAAGAAGTTAGCTCCACTTCTGATAGAGTGAAGCACATTTCTCAAACAGATGCTTTTCAGAGAGGCAGGCATTATCAAGGTAACCAGTGATAATAGGTCTGTCGTGACCTGAAGGCCGAAACACAAACTGGGTGGCTGGGTCAGGGACCATGAAAATGGGTGCCATGGTGAACCTGCTCTTTAGTGAGGTAAAGGTAGTCGTGGCATGGTTAGTCCAAGAAAAGGGGTGCTTGGAAGATGTGAGCTTGGTCAGAAGAGGGGCAATGTAGGTATAGTTTCTGATAAACCACCAATAGAAATTAGCGAACTCCAAGAAGTGCTGCAATTCCTTAAAGGAGGAGGGAACAGGCCACTGAGAGACCCCATTGACCTTATTGGGGCCCATGTGAATCACTCCTGGGGATATCGCAAAGCCCAGAAAAGAAACCGTGTGCTTGTGGAACTCATACTTTTCTGCCTTGGCAAACAAGTGATTCTCCAGGAGCCATTGCAGGACTTGCCTGATGTGGAATCAAGGAGTTTCAAATGAGAGATAGAAAAGATGAGAATATCGTTTAAATATATGAAGGCAAACTGGTTAACGAAATCTCATAGGACATCATTGATTAGAGTTTGAAAGACAAAGGGAGCATTAGTAAGCCCAAATTGAAGAACCAAGTATTCATAGTGATTAAATATGATCTTTCACTCATCCCCTTCTCTTCTTCACACCAGCTGATAGGCACTGTAGTGGTCCTATTTGGAGAAAAATTGAGTCCCCTACAGTAATTTGAAGGCTATGGAAGTGATTGGTAAGGGGTACCGGTTCTTGACTTTGATAGCATCAAGTCCCCGATAGTCAGTGCAGGGCCTGAGAGACTTATCTTTCTTCTTCTCCACAAAAAAAAAAAGAGACACCCCTTCTCCTGCCAGGGACAATGGTGGATGGATAATGCCAGCTGTTAGACTCGGCAATGTATTTGTCCTTAGCCTCTCTTTCCAGAGGGGAGAGAGAATAGATATGTCCTTTGGGAGGAGTGGTCCCAGGCAACAGTTCTATGGTGCAATCATAAGGCCGATCAGGGAAGTGAGGTGGCGCAAGCCTTGCTGAATACCAGACGAAGGTCCAGATATTCGAGAGGCGCATTAGGAAGCTCCATGGTTTCATTGGGGCTGATAACTTGAGAGGCCAGAGGAGTCCGAGCTGAAGATAGGCAGGTAGCCAGGCAGCAAGTACTCCATAAGAGGATGGTCCCATCACTCCAGTTGATATGGGGATTGTGTAGTTGTAACCAGGGGAGGCCAAGCACAATAGGCTCAAGAGAATCATTCAAGGCATGGAAAGAAATCGATTCGATGTAGTTACCAGAGACCTTCAAAGTTACCAGGTCTGTGACATGGGAGATGGGACTGAGTTCAGCCCTGTTCAGAGCTCTGGTCACAAGGGGACAATCTAATTCCTGTAAGTAAATGCCAGGAAGTATTGATAAAACTCTGGTCTGCACCAGAGTCAATGAGGCTTTGACAGACTGAATCAAAATTATCTTGATTGCATGTCAATATAATTCTGAAAAATTATCTTGACATGCAATGCTGACCTTTGGCAGGGGAAGAACATGTAGAAACAGGCACCTGTATCTCCGTATATACTTGTGGACAGACCTTCTTACCAGGCAATGGGAGATGAAATGTCCAGACACAGCAAAAGCAGGAACGAGTCTCACGACAGTGTCTTCTTTCTTCGAGTGACCCAAGTCCTGCACAATGACATGGGCTCCGATTCATCAGAGGTGGGACCTTCCCAGGTTTGAACCTATGGCTTCTTCTCCAATTGCACAGCTGTAAGCGCACGTTCATCTGACCAGCAAGGTCCATCAGGCCATCCAGGTTCTCAGGAAGGTCATGAGGCACAATCTCATCCAGGATGACATGATTTGGCCCATGATAGAAGGTGTCATATGAGGCACTAGTGTTCCAGTCTGCTGCCCTGGCTAGGATTTGGACTTCAATAACATAATCAAAACTGATCGGGATCTTTGCTTCTGCCCCATTAGTTGTCTAGCTGCCTCCATGCCCTTGGGAGAACAGTCAAAAACCTCCTGCATTTCTTTCATAAACTCCTTAAAACTCGAATAGCAAGGAGCCCTGGTGTCCCAGACAGCTGTTCCCCACTCACATGACTTTCCCATTAAAAGCATGATAACATATGCTACATGAGAGGTCTCAGAAGGGAAAGCAAACACCTGGAGTTCCATTGCTATGGAGCACTGAGAAAGGAATGAATGGGAGGTACTGTGGAACGTGCAAGCGAGGCATTTGGGGAGTGCACACTCCAGCTCCTGCCCACCACCCCCATCTTTACTTCTGCCAGGGCCTCTCTACAATCTCTCATGCTGGAGGCCCACCCCACCACAGCCTCAAGTGTCTCCATTTGTGAGAGGGACATCAAGCTCTTTAAGAAGCTGAACCCTCTCAGAGCAGCAGGTCTGGACTCTGTCTCACCAATTACCCTGAGGCACTGTACTGATCAACTGTTTCCAGTGTTCACAGATATCTTAAAACACATCACTGGAGACATGCCACGTGCCAGCCTGCTTCAAGGCCTCCACCATTATCCCCATCCCCAAAAAGCCAAGGATCACGGACCCATCACTCTGACTTCTGTGGTTATGAAATCCTTTGAGCGCCTTGTGCTTTACCATCTTAGTCATCACTGACCCACTCCTGGGCCCCATGCAGTTCACCTACAGATCCAACATGGCTCCAACATGTTAACATGGCTCTTCATGTCATCCTCCAGCACCAGGACTCCTCAGGAACCTATGCTAGGACCCTGTTTATGGATTTTAGACCTGCCCTCAACACCATCCCAGCTCTTCTGCAGGACAAGCTCTCCCAGCTTAGTGTGCCTGACTCCACCTGCAGGGGGATCACCGACTATCTGTCTAACAGGAAGCAAGACATGAAGCTAGGAAAACACATTCTTGACTCCCAAATCATCAGCACCAGATTCCCCCCGGCTGTGTCCTCTCTCCTCTACTCTTCTCCCTGTACACCAACATCTACACTTCCAGTCATCAGTCTGTCAATCTCATAAAGTTTGCAGATGACACCACCCTCATTGGATTCATCTTGAATGAGGAGGAATCTGCTTTCAGGTGGAAAATTGACCATCTGGTGCCCTGGTGCAGGCAGAACAACTTTGAGCTCAATGCTCTAAAGACAGTGGAGATGATTTGATTTCAGGAGGAGCTCTGTCACACCCTCCCCCATCACCCTGTTTGACTCCCCAGTAACATCTGTGGAGTATTTCCACTTCCTGGGCACTACAATCACTCGGGACCCCAAGTGGGAGATGAATATCTGCCCTCTCACCAAGAAAGCACAGCAAAGGATGTACTTCCTGCAGCAGGTGAAGAAGTTTGATCTGCCAAAGACAATAATTGTGCACTTTTACACCACTATCATCGAGTCAATTCTTACCTCCTCCATCACTGTCTAGTATGTTGCTATGACTGCCAGGGACAAAAGTGGACTGTAGCATATTATTCGCTCTGCCGAGAGGACAATTGACTGCAACCTTCCATCTCTTCAGGACCTGTATGAGTCCAGGATCCTGAGGAGAGCAGAAAGGATTGTGGCCAACTCCCTCTCATCCCGGATGCAAACTTTGAGACAGTCCCCTGTAGTAAGAGGTTGCAGTCCATCAGAACCAAAATACTGTGCCATAAGGCCAGCTTTTTCCCCATTGCAGCTAGCCTTGTCAATAAGGTCAGAGACCTCATTGACTAAACTCTTAACTCACACTTTCATTGTGTAATATAAATGCACTTCTCTGAACTGCAATTTTGCACATTCATGGTCATGTCATGTATCATCATCCTGTGAACATTCATTGCAGTCCAGTACACACTGTACAGCTAGGTCATTTATTTAACCCACTGTACATATTCTCCTCTTGCACATTCGTGCAATGACTCTTTTTCATCCTGTGACCTATTTTTGCACATTCTGGGACATATTGGACAGCTTGGACTTCAAAACAACCCATGCGCATACTCCTTAAATCTGTATTTTTCAAAGTTGTATATTTTAGATTCTTCTTATTCATGTTATTTATACAAGTACTTTTGTCCATTTTTAAGTTTCTTTAACTTAATTATTCAAGCACCAAAGCAAATTCCTTGTATGTGAGAACATACTGTACTTAGCAATAAACTCAACTCTGAATAAAAATGATTGTCCTGCAGTTATCCCACCTGTCAAGTGCTTCACTGTTCCATCCATTACAGAGACTGTTACACTGGTGCAAAAACCTGGGACACTGAAGGGAACTGTCCATACAGAGTCCTTGCCATTTAAAGACTTCATTTATGCCCTTGATGCAGTGCAGCAAAACCAGCACCAAATGCTGCTTATCCTTCAACAACAGGAGCAGTGCTTTGAGGCCTTGTTGCAGGCTCAGCAGGAAGATCATTAGGCATTCTGGAACCTGCTTGCATCAGCAGGCACTCCAGCTGCCATGTCTATGGGCTTCCCCCACATTACCCAGACAAAAATGGGCCCACACAATGATCCTGAGGCATTCCTGGCACTATCTGAGCAAGCCGCGGAGGCATGGGGGTGGCCATTCGAGGAGCGAGTGGCTCGCCTACTGCTGCTACTGACTGGGGAAATGCAGCTCTCCACTGACAACATGCTGGAATACGCCGACCTAAAGCAAGCTATCCTGCAACATGTCAGCTGCATTCCCGAGCAACACAGACAGTGCTTCCGCACACTCACTCTGGAAGAGGTTGGCCGGCCATTTGCATTCAGCCAACAGCTCCAGGACACCTGCCAGTAGTGGCTGAGGGCAGAAGACCACAATGCCGAGGAAATCAACGCAGTAGCACTGGAACAGTTCATCACTTAGCTGCCAGAAGGGACAGCGGAGTGGGTCCAGTGCCACTGGCTGGCATCTCTGGATTGAGTGATTATATAGGCAGAGGACCATCTCGTGGCAGTTCCAGTGCCAGATGGACTTCCTGGCTCTCTTGCTGTCTCTCACTCCTTGTCCCCCACAGTCCTGTCCCTGTACCACAGAAGCAGGGACAGGGGCTGGACCAAACCCCCTATAGCCCACTTGCTGAGCCTGTGGTGTCCCCCTCCCTCCCTCTGCTTGTGCCATCTTCCTCCCAGATGAGTGATCCCCAAGCCACCAGTGCAGAAATGAAGCCTGGGCCGGTATCCTGGTGCTGCAGGGAATCTGGACACTTCCAGAATCAGTGCCATGCAATGGAAGTTGGGGCAGTGGTCTGGATTTCCAACACGCCAGTGAGTGCCCTCAATCAGGCCAAAACATATCGCATACCGGTGAGTATCCAAGGGGATATATGTCACACATTGGTGGATTCAGGCTATAATTGAACCTCCATTCACTAAGGCATGATTCAAGGTGAAGCACTGGGTGCAGCAGGTTTGTGAAGGTTCTGTGTGTACATGGGGATGTTCACGAATACCCACTGGTGCTGGTTCACATTCACTTTCGGGGGACAAAATACAGTGTAGAGGTGGTGGTTAACCCATGCCTCATCCACCCACTAATTCTGGGAACTGATTTGCCTGGGTTTAGGAATTTAATGGAGTGCATTGCTTTGGGTGGGTCCTGCAGCAGCACATCACGGGGAGATCCCGGTGTAACATTAGCTGGGGAAGACCTCTCAGAGCCATCTACATCAGCCTCGCATCACAGTGACATGGGGGGAGCACCCCTGCCCTCCCTTCTCTTTAAGGAATTCCCTAGAGGATTGCCCTTTGGAGCAAGTGTGAGGCGAGACATTGCGTAGTGCTTTTGACCAAGTGAGAATAGTTGATGGCCAACTCCTCCAGCCAAATGTTACATAGGACAATCAAGTACTGAGTGACATAGGGCACCTAACCGATGGGGAAAAAAAAGACTCAAATGTTAATTCCAAAGAGCTGTAGGGAACTCATTCCATGCAGCTCATTATATCGCTATGGACAAACACCTTGGGCGGGGGAAAAGAGGAGAGGGAAAAAAAAAAACCATGAGCCCATCTCATGGCCTGGGATTCACAGGGATGTCTGGAGGTGGTGTGCAGCATGCCACAAATGCCAGTTGGTGAGGCTGGTTGCCATGCCAAAGGCGCCTTTGCGCCCTCTTCCCCTAGTTGAGACCCCCTTCGAAAGAACTGGGATGGATTTCATTGGACCATTAGACCAGTCTACATGAGGGCATCACTTTATTTTGGTCCTGATGGACTATGCAACGTGATACCCAGAAGCAGTGCCACTGTGGAACATTTTTGCACGCAGTGTCACAGAGGTGATTATAATGCTTGTCAGCTATCATTTCAGCACAAATGCATTACTTTTACCGAAAGGGCAATTACCCAAAATCTCAGTCTATGTGAAGATATGTGTTGAACATTTTTAACCTATTTACATGAAGAATAACTCCTGTGTTTTTATCATTGTTGCTATTAAACATGAAAAACAAAATGAAGAAGTCTGATATTTTATAGTTTTTTATAGATCTAGTAGTGCCAAAGCTTTTAGGTACAACTTATGATGTCTGCATTTACAAATTTGATCATAAAATTCTAAATATTTCCTGTTTTTCTCTACACAAGAAAACTTCTAAAAATATTGGTATCTATCAGGATACTAAATCGAATATAACTTGGTATCAGACTGAAAAGAAAAATCAGTGGTATAGGTTGTTTTCAGTCATGTGACTTTTGCTTACGAGTTTACTTCCGGTGAATGAAGTGGTGGTCAGGCAAACCAATTCCAGACTGCAGACAGTTGATCTGGGTAATGTCATCCAAAAATCCCTGTTCAAAAATTCATATCTCGCTCACTCAACTTGTACCGACATGTTACATCCTGTCTGTGGAATTTATGCAGTAGCCAACCAGAACCACAACCAATTTTGCTGCCGTTTTGTAAAAAGCCAGTCAAACTGTCTCTGACTATTTCTGCAGTTTTGAGGGCAGTGCATGGTAAAGATACCTTCAGAAAGTTGCTTTTTGCAATGGGATAGATCCTTACACGTCAAAAAAGAATTTTTCCTATGAGTTGGAAAATTATCCATCCGTTGAGTTCCCTAACATCTCAAACTACCTGGTACTGCAGACATCATTCTACATGGACAAATAGATGAAAACCTGGAAGAGTATGGAGGCATACAACTTTTTATATGTGGCTGGGTTAAAGATCTGAGGATCAAGACACTACAAGATAAATCCTGTATTGTTTATGCCTGGGTAATTAGGCATTTTTGTTTTTTATTTTACACATCTTTGCGATGGTTGCTAGGATGCTACAAGTTTTAGGATCGGGTGTAAACAAACCACAGCCACTCGATTCTCAATCCTCCCTGCTCTTCTCTTCCAGCAGAATAATTTACAAAGATCCACAGAAACCCCTTTAAAGACCTGGGTATTATGTGTATTATATACACGTTAGTTTACAATATAGCGACCACAATCAAACAGTAAACAAAAACACATCTGAGGACCGAAGCATCTCCTGAACTTCAAAACATCACAAACTAACGGAAAAGGGGAGAAAAGTCATTTCCGAATGCAAACAAAATAAATCAGAGGAATTTACAGACCTTTACTGAAGTGATTACTGCAAACTCAAGCATTCTTCGACTCCACTCCCTTCCATTGCAGCCAAAGGTTCAAGAAAGGTTTCCTTTCTTGTCTTTTCGTAAAATCCTTTGCTCTTTCACCCTTAATCACTTCACTGGGAACCCCAAAGAAACTTTTTCAGTTTCACGGTTTGTTTGATTCGAACAGTGCAAAACACAAGCGCAGGGCATTTTAATGACGAGCAAGGTGCCCCAGTGATAGTAACGCTTTACAGTGAGTTCAGCTGACCACCACTTTATATCTTGCATATCTAATGAAACGGATGTGACGTTGGAGGCAACCCACCTGTTGCCCATCGCTACTGATGGCAAAAGAAGCTTTTCAATATAGGAGTTCCCTTACATGAGTTCAAAATGAAAGGTAAACACATAACATAATAATGACAACAACAGCAAAACAGTATACAAATGAAACATGTCATAATGACCACATTAGGGTTACTAACAAAGGCAGAAAAATAGAAAGAAAGAAAAAAAAAATGTTCATGTTCAACACATACACACACACACACACACACACACACACACACACACACACACTTAAGTGTCTTACTGTATTGGACAGTGTCATGCATCTTCTCCCAGACTCTGAACTGCAGGTTGGCCAGATGTTTTGCCACATGGATCAGTGCTCCTGAAAGTTCCTCTGGATGCTGCAATGTGCACTGGGCTCTGCAAAAACATTCAAGAGTCAGTGTTGCTGTGGGATTGGACTCAGAAACACAGAGAACAAGAGAGACAAGAAGCACATCACTCACCTTTTCACTATGTCCTTGTAGTTCTGTAAAACAACAAAGCAAATATCAGTGGATATGATTTACATTTTTACACGATGGAAATGGTGATGTTTCTGATGATGGAAAGAAGTTTTACTTTCTCACAGTATAAATACTGAATAAATGATCCTCACTTGTAGCAATGAGATGTCTTCAGCTCTCATCTCCTCTTCTATGGCTTTGATTGTGTCTGAAAGAGATGATATGTCTTTGCTCAGCTTCTCAATCTTCTCCTTCATCATCTGACTCTTCTGCTCCTCTTCCTCTCTCAGTGCAGTGATCCT
>JANZLB010000028.1:20139239-20150380 GCA_026167865.1 Notarius quadriscutis
AGGCTAATTGGTGGCTCTAAATTGACTGTGAGTGTGAATGGTTGTTTGTCTCTATGTGTCAGCCCTGCGATGATCTGGCGACTTGTCCAGGGTGTATCCTGCCTCTCACCCATAGTCAGCTGGGATAGGCTCCAACTTGCCCGCGACCCTGCACAGGATAAGCAGTTACAGATAATGGATGGATAGTTTTGCATGCAAAAAAAAATCATCAATACCTTATAAATGTTGTAATCCATCTGAAATCTGACCTCACAAATTATATTAGTGGCAACTACCTACTTTTTGCCAGCTCATGGAAACTGCAAATAACTGAAGTTTGATATAACTGTAGAAAGCAGAGCCTCAAAGGTCCGTAGATTCAGTGGGGTAAAAGGAAATAAACTTTTTGCCTGTATGGTTTTTAATATGAGAGTCTCTGTTTTCTTGCTGATACAAGCATAATTTGCTGGTTAATTTGAGGGTGTTGCTGTTTTGATTTGGCAAAAAGCAGTGGAATTGGTTCAAAAATGCATGTTATGACCCAAGACCCCTTCTCAATGCAGGGAGAAAATTTTATGAATTCAAGTGCAGTCATATCAGTCTTCTCTCATTTCTTACAAGCCTATTTTGTGGATGTTCACTATTTATACCCCTTCCCCCCACTTCAACATAAATAGGCTTCTTCATCCAAATACTAAATAAATAAAACAAATTGAATTAACAAATAAGAATAAACAACTTATTTGAGGCTATTAAAGGCAACATCATACCAAAGCTTCTAAGCTACTGTTACGATCTGGCTCAGAATCATAACAAAACCAAGGAGGACATGGGACATGAGATTACCAAATAATGAAAGAATTTGCTTAAGAAAAGGAAAACTATATACAACATGTATGTACAAAACATGTTAGTCACTAAATCTGTAATGTTAAACATTGCAGACATGCAGTGTTAGTGTAGTGAAGCTAAATGCATGAAAAGAAATCAAATACAAAACAAAGCCATAATGAAAAACAATATCAATGTTAGATTCATAAAGCATGATCAGTCAATTTTGCACTTCACACAAAGTCAGATCAGCTCTCCAATGTATATATGCCTTATATATGCCCACTCTGAAAAAATGATTGGCCATCACCAAGATATCCAATAACCATCCTGTTTGTATGCATAAATATTGTCACCTTTGTATTTACTATAAGGTTCTACCAAACATCCAGTTTTAACTCACTGAACCTTCTACTATTTGTCATGAGCCAGCCGGGAATGTCTAGGTCCTGATCCGGTCTTTTACTCCACTCCCTGGTTTTCTCTGAGCCTTTCCTGCAGTGCAGCCAGCACACCTGCCTTTCATCAGCTCATCTACGGCTCTATATTATACCACTTGGAGATTCTCTTAGCGCAGGATTGTCTTCACCTCATGCTATGTTGTTTTGCCTGTTTTTCACCCAGTTTGGCTTTGGACTCAATTACTTTGCTACTTTGCTGTGTGCTTTGGGATTACTTTGCTCCCACTTTTAGATTACTTTTTTCCATTTGTTTTTTGGGACTGTGAGCCCATTTCTTCTGCCGTGGGAGCACTCTGGACTATTTACTTTTGTTTTACACTGTGAACTCTTTTTTCCCTGCTGCAGGGTTGCATTCAGGACTCAGTGACTTTTTTCTGCTTTTGTGCTCATCTGGGACTTCTACACTTCCTGTTTGGCATTAGCTCCTGTTCCTCTAATTCTCCATTCCAGATTTCTTGCTGGCTGCTGCTCTTCTCTTCTTGTGCTAGCCAGCACTTATGGCCATTTGGCCCATGACAGAACAATCTTGCTAATAGGAATGGACCCAGCAGACTTTGAAGTGGTCAGAGCAGCATTGACCAAACAAGGCTCTATTTTGAGTTACCATCAGCAGGAGATCACAGCTGTCCATCAGAGCATGATGGCCATCACAGACATGCTGCAGAAAGTCTCCTCTCAGATGGAGAGGCTTCAAAATGATATCTCCAGACAATGAAATGTCTGGAGATATCATTTTGTGCACCTGTGTTAGTCAGCTCACTCATTATCCCAACAGCCATTCTGACTCTGCAACCCCACCGAGAGCCATGCCAGCCTGCCCCACAGCCTTATGATGGAGAGCCTGGGACCTGCCAGTCATTCCTTTCCCAGTGCTCCTTGTCAATGGTCTGCTTTCCCTTCAGAGAGTTCTCAAGTTGCCCATATTATCACACTTCTGACTTGAAGGGCTTGGGAGTGGGAAACAGCAGTTTGAGATGCCAGGGCCCCCTGCTGTTCTAGCTACAAGGAATTCTTTGAAGAGATGCAAAAGGTATTTGATCAGTCACCCAAGGGCAAGGAGGCAGCTAGGTGACTAATGGGGCTCAAGCAAGGCCGCTGGCTGGTTTATGACCATGCCATTGAGTTTCATACCTTGGCTGCAGCTGTGGACTGGAATGCCAGTGCCCTGTATGACACATTTGTTCATGGACTAAACAGTTCTATATTGGATGAGATTATCCCTCACGACCTCCCTGAGACTCTGGATGGCCTCATGAACCTAGCCAGTTGGGTAGATACCCGGTTACACCAACAGAACCTGAGAAGGAGCCTCAGGTTTGAACCTAAGGTCGCTGTTTCCTCATCCAAAGCTGCTGCTTCCCCTGAACCAGACCCAATGCAGTTAGGCAGAACCCGGATCACCCCCGAGGAGAGAAGGCACCACCATGAGACCAGGTCTTGCTTTTACTGTGGTAAACCCAGACATTTCATTTTTCATTGCCCATTAAAAGGGCCTGCCCACCAGTAGCAGCAGGGATACATGTGCGTGTACTGATACAGTTTTCCCCCGCCAAGAGGCTGGTGCTTCCCACTAAGATCATCTTTCAGAACAACTGTCATCCGGTTAAGGCACTCATTGACTCTGGGGCAGACCAAAGCTTCATCAGGACCTCCTTTGCAGAGGAGCTGGGGGTCAGCCTACAAAAGTTAGACTACCGTCTAGCCACCAGGGCAGTCAATGGCGCTGAACTCAGTCCTGTCTCCCATATCACAGAGCCACTCTCTCTTAAGGTCTCGGGGAACCATATGGAATCTCTCTCTTTCTTCACCATGAATAACTCCCATGAGTCTATTGTTCTTGGTCTTCCTTGGCTGCACCTACATAATCCCCATCTGAATTGGAGTAATGTTACAGTCCTGATGAGTCCATTGACCTTTCCAGCATCCCTGTGGAATATCGGGACCTTAGTCAGGTGTTCAGTAAGGCCCGGGCCACTTCTCTCCCTCCTCATCAACCTTATAATTGTGCTATTGATCTGCTTCCTGGTACTACTCCCCTCAGGGGTTGCATCTTTTCCCTCTCACCCCCAAGAGACAGGCCATGGACAAGTATATATCAGAGTCTCTTGTGGCTGGCATCATCCATCCCTCATCATCTCCGGCAGGAGCAGGTTTCTTTTTAGCCAAGAAGGACAAGTCTCTCAGGCCATGCATCAACTATTGAGGCTTAAATGAGATCACAATCAAGAACTGCTACCCACTAGCTCTCATGTCCACAGCCTTTGAGCTGCTGCAAGGGGCTCAATTTTTCTCCAAGTTGGATCTCCACAATGCCTATCACCTGGTGCTCATTAGGGAGGGGGACAAGTGGAAGACAGCCTTCAGTACACCCACTGGGTACTACAAATACTTGGTCTTACCATTTGGGCTCACTAATGCACCAGCTGTCTTCCAAGCACTGGTCAATGATGTCTTGCGAGATTTCATCAACCAGTTCATCTTCATATACCTCAATGACATCTTGATCCTTTCTTCCACACTCAAAACTCACCAGTCCTATGTCAGACAAGTGCTGCAGTGGAGAACCACTAGAGAACCAACTTTTTGCTCAGCCTGAGAAATGTGAGTTCCATCAGCACACAATCTCATTTCTGGGTTTCATCATTTCCCCAGGTAAGATCCAAGTGGACCCAGACAAGGTCAAGGCAGTCTCAGACTGGATCATTCCCTCCTTTCACAGGGAGCTGCAACACTTCTTGGAGTTTGCTCATTTTTATTGAAGGTTTATCAGAAATTATAGCTCCATTGCTGCCCTTCTTACAGAGCTTACATCCCCCAAGCATCCCTTTCTCTGGAACAACCATGCTGAAAATGCATTCACATCTCTCAAGACCAAGTTTTCCACTGCACCCATCCTTATCATCCCAGACCCTGGAGCTTAGTTTGTGCTTCAGGTGGATACCTCTGACATGGGAGTCGGGGCAGTCCTGTCCCAGAGATCATCTAAGGATGGCAAGATGCACCCTTGCGCATTTTCTCACACTGCTTGAGTTGAGTGCAACTATACCCTAGGTGATCGGGAACTGTTGGCCATCAAGTTGGCTCTGGAGGAATGGAGACATTGGTTAGAGGGGACTGAGACCCCTTTCACCATATGGACTGACCATAAGAACCTTGAGTCCATCAAATCTGCTAAGTGACTTAACTTGCACCAAGCCAGGTGGTCCTTATTCCTTTCATGCTTTAACTTTTTTGCTTTACATCAGACTGGACTACAAGAATGTCAAGCCAGATGCCCTCTTCAGACAGTTCTCATCTGACTCTCAGCAAGACGCTGCTGAACCTATCTTTCCCACCCACTGCCTAGTGGCCACTGCCCAGTTTGAGATTGAGAAGGTTGTTCAGGAGTCTCTGGCCAGTGATCCAGGTCCAGGTAACAGACCACCTAATGTTCTGTTTGTTCCCAATTGTGTACATTCCCAGTTGCTTCAGTGGGAGCACTGTTCACTTCTTGCCTGTCACCCTGGGGTGGCCCAAACCCTCTTCATCCTTAAGCAACAATTCTGGTTTCCAATTATGCGGCAGGACGTCAAGACTTTTGTGGCAGCCTGTGACATGTGTTCCAGAAATAAGACTGGTAACAAGCCCATGGCTGGACTATTATGACCACTACCTGTACCTCATTGTCCCTGGTCCCACATTGCCATGGATTTTGTCACTGGTCTCCCCAGTTCCAAGAGTAACACCTGTATCTTGACTATTGTTGACCATTTCTCTAAAGCAGCTCATTTTGTCCCCCTCCCTAAGCTGCCATCTGCTAAAAAGACTGCTGAACTACTTATTAACAATGTTTTCAGGATTCACAGCCTGCCACTGGACATCATGTCTGACAGAGGCCCACAGTTCTCTGCTCACTTTTGGAAGGAATTCTGTAAACTCACTGGAGCCACCCCTAGTCTTTCCTCAGGTTACCACTCTCAGAATAATACACAGAGTGCACTAATCAGAGCTTAGAGGTCACCCAATGGTGCTTGATCTTGGGTGATGCATCTTCATGGAGCCAGGCCCTGCCTTGGATTGAATATGCACACAATAGCCTCCCTTTGTCCTCTACTGGATTGACCCTGTTTCAGTGTTGTCTTGGGTACCAGCCACCTCTCTTTCCTGAACAAGAGGAGGAAGCATCTTTTCCTTCTGCCCAAGCATTCATTCGACACTGTCACAGGGTGTGGGCACATGCCAGGCATTATCTGCTACATTCCAGCCAATTATATAAGAGGAAGGCAGACTGACGCCACACACCAGCCCCAGTCTATCGTCCTGGACAGGGGGTTATGTTGTCCACCACCAACCTTCCCCTTCAAACTCCCTCCTGTAAGCTGGTACCCAGGTTTGTTGGTCCTTTTCCCATTTCCAAAGTTATTAACCCCACTACAGTCAGGCTGATGTTACCTAGGTCTATGTTATGTCATGCTCACCCTTCCTTCCATGCCATGTCTCTCAATTGAGACCCCTGGACTCCAGTCCTTTATGACTCACTGGGCTGGTGGAACTGGCTTCAGCCTGACGGGCACCCTCTCATCTAAGTCTGGGTGGTCTAACAGGACAAGTCACAAGCAGGTAACCAGGCTCCCTACAGTAAAAACATAACCCTTCATGATGTCTCCTTTCTCTTTCTGAACATGGAGTGTGGGCATGGGAGATTTCCACTGGTGTTGGGGACTGTGGAGGTGGACAAATTGATGGTAGGAGTGTGCCGAATTGAAGGCTGGTTTTGTAGCAGATGATCCAATTTTATAGCCAGATCAGTAAGTGAGTCAAGCATGAGTTGTTCATTGCAACATGCCAGTTCCAGGAGCACTTTGGGGTTTAATCCCTGCCAGAACACTGCTTTTAGTGCTGGTTCATTTTAGCCACTTCCAGCTGCTAGCGTGTGAAATTCTAGGGCATATTCTGCTACTCTTCTCTCTCCCTGTCAGATCATTAACAGTTTCTCCCCAACCTCTACTCCTTCAGGCTAATGGTCAAAGACTCATTTAAGCATTTCCACAAAGTGATCATAGAAGGAAGTATGCTCACCACCACATTCTCAGATGGTGCTTGCACATTTCATAGCCTTGCTGGTGAGGAGGTTAATGAATTGGGTCACCTTCTGCTCTTCAGTCATGGTGGTGAGGGTTGAGAAGTACAATGAGCACTGAAGAAGGAAGCCCTTGCACTCTGAAACCTCCCTGGAGTATTTCATAGGTTGAGGCATCATGGTGGCTGTGTTTGTGGAAGATGTGGAGGGTGTCAGGAGGGCCTATGAGATAACAGCAGTTAGTTGAGACATACAAGTATTAAGCTCACTCAACACCTGTTGATGTTCTCCCAACAAACACCCCTGTGCATTGAGAGCTGTTTGCTTTGTGTCCTCTGCTGTATCCATTTGAGACAAAGTATCCTGTCAGGGTGCAGGCACTTACAGATGCAGGCGCAGGGGAGAGCAGCTGCATTGCAAACTGTAGTCCAAATCCTAATCGCAAGGCGGCAGATGTGGTCAGGGTCAGGCAAGAGTTGGTCAATTTGAAAACAGGATATCAGAGGGTAGGCAAGTAGTCATAGTCAAAAAATAAATGTAAGTGAGAGTCAAACACACTAAACGTCAGGTAGAGTAATGATAAGGCTTGGTATGATCAGGCACAAGGACACAGAACAATACTTCACACAGAGTTGAGTGTTTGCCGAGCTTAAGTAGAGCTGTAATTAGCCTCGTGATGCGGAACAGGTGCACTTCTAGAATTCAAGAGAGGCAGAGTGCTGTGGCATTTAGGAAATGCAGTCCAGAGTGGCCATGTTTGAATGCAACTCCAAACTCCTCCCCCCTTTTCCCGTGGTCGCTGCTTCACCCCCAGTGTGACAAGCGGGTGCGTGACCAGCGCCATCATGGCTGCAGGAGCGGACGGCTGCTTGCTTGCGCTGGGTTACCTCTACCTCCTCCCCTCAAGTCCCGAGTTTTCATGTTGTAAAGTGTACTTGTTATTTTGTGCTTATGTGCTGGGTTATTTTTTTAATGTTCCCACACTGGACTCCTCACAGGAGCATAGTGTGGGGGTTGTTTGTTTGCTTGCTTGCTTGCTTGCTTGCTTTTCTCCTCATGCTACTCTGTATTTTTCTTTTATCCCTGTCTTCCTGTCCTGTTAATTGTGTGTATGTAAGGTCAGGTTGGTCAATTTCGCTGGTACAGTGATGATAAAGGGTTCATTCATTCATTCTTGATGCATGTGGTGTGTGTGCGTTTTGTTTCTGTATCCTTCTGAAATCTAGACAAACGTCCATGATGTTTAGAGGCTACTGAGAGTCCCTTATTTCCAGTGGTTTACTTTCAGGGCATTGCATCAGGCCCAGGTCAATACTTACCCTGTTTTATAGCTTCTGCAGAGCACTAAAGAAAATAGATGCTGAAAGACTTGAGCCTTTTTGCCTTTTTTTTCCCTCTCTCTTTTGCTCTGTGCTGTCTGATTGTGCTACAGACACAGGGTTAGACTGGATTATCTATTTCCTTGCCAAACGTCCAAGATCAAAGTGTTACGCTCTCATGCTCTCTAATATTTGTTCCTTCTCTCGCTTGCTCCTTCTCTATATATTTAATATACCATTTCTTGTCTTGGCTGCCTTTTCATGTTGGATTTGCATTGGTTGTCAGGGCAGGATGAGGATGCAAGGCTTTATCACATGCAGGAAGAAAAGTGGATTCAGAGCATTTCTCTGAAACTGCAGTCTTCTAGCACTGATGGTTCTTCTGGAATATGGGCATCCTAATCGAGCGTCTTGGTTTTTGTCATTTCTGTGCTACTTGTGTTTTTCTGTTGCTGTTTGAGATCTGAAGGTCATGTGGTGCTACGGGCCCAGAAAAGACCAGTGAGAGAGATTGACAACTAAGGCTGTGAAACTGGTTATAAATAGAGTCCAACAGGAAGCAGCTGCAGCCAGTCCTGTACCAGCAGACGCAAAAGCCGTCTGAAGTCAGTAGAGCAGCTCAGCAACCACAGGCAAAAAGAGAGCAAAACCCCACCAGAGAGGAAACCTCTAATTTTGCTATTCCACCGAGGTGAAAAATCCAGTGGCCTCTGAAATTCTCAGACCGAACACGTCAATGTTTACAGGGTAATCTCAGTCGCTTGGTTCCAGACAGACGACACTCGGGCTCATTTCAATGACCTCTGTCATTTTGTAGAGGGGGGGAAGAAAACAGTTCTTAACCTCAGCCATCACAGGAAGCTTCGGTTTCTTTTTAAATAGTAATTTGGAGAAGTTTCTTTTTGTGTCCGTTTGAAAACGCTAAATTAGCACTTTGGATTTAACTGACCTTTGTTTTTTTTTTTTAAGGATTCTGTTAAATTCGCCAAAGAAACTGTGTGCGAGAGAGAAATTTTTTTTTTTTTTTTTTTTTTTATTATATATTCCCCCCCCATTGCTCCTTCCTAGATTTTAGTAGTGTATAATCTCACATGCAGAGGGAAGCAGATGTTTTTTTGGCGAATGAAGGCTTGAAATGTGGGGAGGGGAGGGGGAAGTCATCTTTTGGTTCTCATGGTATAAAATTTCCAGTTCTGTTGTGGCAGTTTCTCACTTCTCCATTACAGTTGTGAGGAAGTTTTTGAGACGATCTGGATTCATGCCATGATTCCTAATGTGATCGTTATCAAACCGTGATCTTTAACATCTTCAGGGCTCTACAATTCCATTCCTGAGGGGGAAAGTCACCTATTGTTTGTTGATTTTTAGCTGCTCAAACACACGAGATGGCCAGTTAATTTCCAAATTCGGTAGCTGTGTTGGAGCAAAGAAAAAACCAAAAATAAATAAATTAAATTGAGACCTTTCCATTATTCTGACTTTGGATTGCATTACGTTTTAGGCGTTCATGGGTATCAGCCATTCATACTGAATTCCAGAAAATTCAGTGTTTTTCGTAACCATGTATCTGTCTTTCTCTTTCTTCTCCTCCTTTTTAGTCCTCTTCAGCAAGCCACCAGTGTGACTGTTTTACATCTTCAGAAATAAACGGCTTATGTTCCAACAATAATTCCAACTCCAAGCCAAGAACTGACATCAGCTTGCAGCCTGGACGAGAGAAGATAAAGGTTAGTTGGAACTTGTGGTTTGAGAGACAAAGTCTTTACTCTTGGGACATTCTGGAGGGATTTTAAGGATTTTCACATGAATTTTGTGGAAGAAAAAGCAGTATTCCTTCTGTCGGAGGCTAAAATGCACAACTGGAACTTGAAGTGCTTTGTTTAAAATTGACATTAAATCATAAGGTTATTTTTTTTTTACTTGCGTTATAGCTTTGCCAATTAATTTACAAAGTGTTTCTTTTCATTAACTAATGAATGAACTTATTTTGTCCAGACGAGTGGCTATCTGAACCTTCTGGCCAACTGCATTGACAACTTCACCCATGGCCTGGCAGTAGCAGGGAGCTTCCTAGTCAGCAGGAAGGTAGGAGAGTTGAGCGATTAGAGTCACACTGACGCCCGTTTGGACTCATTAATACCTGCTGTGAGCCGCTTGAACAATTAGGTCTACTGTAATTAATAAGCCACGTTCCAGTTTTTCCTCAAGATTCCATTCAGGCTAATTTCTGCTACATTATTAAGCCATTTAAATGCCATCAAGATTGACTTGCATGTTCCAGCGCTTATTAGATGTTGACATGCTTGATAATATGGACAGTGAACGAGTTGCTATAGTTCCAAAACAAGAGCATGCACTTTTGGCGTTCCAAAACTGATAATTTGATCAATTGAGAGTTAAAGGATAATCCTGTTGGGTTTAGTCTATGACACATCACATACTGAACAAGCAGTTCCCTTGTTTTGGCAATTTCCCCATGTCCTATGTCTCTTCTGGCTCACTCGGTTTGGAAGTGCAAAGGCCAGATCCCACCTCTTCCAAAGAACATGAAGCCTTACTGTTTAAGCTGCATTCTTCTGAAAGCTCTTCCACACGTCTAGTGCCTTAGTCTCCTAAGAGCCCCATTTCTCCTCTGCACCCATATAGGTGTCTGACAGATATATTCTGTGTTTAATTTTCTACATTGTGTACATGAAGAATAGAGGATAGAAGATGGCTGTAAAAGGGTGCTGTGCTCTTCGTATCGGCTGTGTAGTATTAATAGGATGGCTGCATGTAGGAAAGGTCCAGGTGGAGAACCATAAGGCTCACAGCTTGTCTGCTGTGGGAGTTTGAGAGTGTGACATCCAGTTTATTTCCTCTCAGATACACACGCATTCTTATTTTGTATATGAAACAGGCAAGAGTGCTCTTAATGGAAATGTGTATGTCTATATTTCAGCTTTTGCTAAATGTGATCTGGGCTTTCAACTGATGATGGTCATCTCCAGAGTTATTATTAATAATTAATTATTTCAACCCCACCCCCAAATCTATTTGTATACATGTAGCTTTTATTTTATATGATAAAATGGGAGTGCTGATCATTTTGAAACCAGGTTTTTGTACAAAAAAGGTGGTATTATGCAAGAAAACTAAACATTCTCAAAAGTTAGTAAAACCTAAGACTATACAGCATTCTCATATATGTATAAACTGAAAGGAGATATGCAGAACCTTTTTATTTTTAAATAAATTTCTGAGTGGATCGTATCTCCATCCTTGACTCTTGTATGCTGCATAGATGGGAATAAAAATATATATATATATTTTTTTGAGAGTTATAATCAACCCCAAAGTTGGCATTCGAGCTGAGCCAGCCAGCCCTGAGTGCGTGACGTCACTGCAGGAATCCGTTTTAAAGCCGAGGCCTTTTACAGCTATAGACCAAAGTCATATAAATAAAAATTTATGGTGAAAGTAAGAAATACCATTACCGACTTGCTCAACTAA